>CAUJNA010001788.1:0-56498 GCA_963377175.1 Effrenium voratum
ATGAGACGCCCAAAAGCTCAAAGTGTGTGGTTGCTGGATCATGGAAACCGGTTGAAGACCTCTCTGGAAATCAGCCTGGAATTGATCCTCTACAGGTTGCGGATCCATGGGCAAGGAGCTTGGCCACTAAGAGTTCTGGTGCGGCGCCAGCAGCCTCATCTTGTGCTGAGGGGCCGGTCGCTAAGACATTGCGTTTGCATGAGGACAAGTTTGCCGAGATGCAGTGCAGAAGCAGATCTCTGGTTTGAGTGAAAGGATTGATCAATCTGGGGTTGCAGTAGCAGAGGAATTCGGCAAGCTTCGTGGCGAGGTGCGGGTCGGTCTCTGCGAGATGAAAGCCCATATCGAAACCAATTTCACGACGTCGCTCACGCAGGCACTGGATTCTCAGAGCCGTATCTTGATGCAATCCATGCAGGAGCTGCTTATTCAGCAACAGGATCCTGAAGCCGAAGTGAAGAGATCCCGCAAAGAGTCCGCATCGAAGTGAATATGGGTCGTTTTTGCTTGACCAATTGCATTATTCGTGCGGCTAGGTTCCACGCTGGCGTTCTGGTGCACCTTGTCTGGTCCTGTTTTGCGTTTTGGGTTTGCAATGCAGGTCTGGATTGGAGAGCGGGTTCGTTTTTGCATGGTACCTCTGCACGATGTTTCCGTGATGATCTGGATGATTTCAGTTTCCATTTGGGCAGTCGATTCTTGACCTGTGGGGTTCATGCTCGGCATGTGGGTTACAGATTTGAGATTGTATTGCCTTTGGTGGATTACGTTGTTCATCTTTCGAAGTATATACCCAGCACCCTTTGCATGTGCTTGGTGCGACGCTGTTGCACCTGGTCATTGTGAAGACTGTGATGAGCACCCGGCAGATGGCCTTCCAGGTTTGCATTCCTTCTGGATGTCGTTATCACAAGATTATGGTTGGAGTGTGAACGGTGCGCTCTTGCTGGCTCGTCATCGGTGCATGTGCCTGATGGCATGTCCCAACAAATGGCTCTTTTTGAGCCTCTCGTGGATGTCGGCTTTTGCCCCGTGTTACCAAGCACGTCACTGGTGGCTTTGCACAGCTTCGTTCCCCGAATTATTGCGCGTGGTCATTGTGGGGAATATGATGAGCGGCCGGCAGGCAGCTTTCTCGGTTCGTATTCTCCCTGGATGTCATCGTCAGATTGGCGTTGGAGTGTGAATGGAGCCCTTTTTGCTGGCTCGCCACGTCTTCAAGTGAAGCGTGTTGGTACAACTCAGGAAATGGGTCATGTTGAGCCTTTCGTGGATGTCGACCTTTACTCAGTGTTGCGATGCATCCATGCCCTTCCCACCCGGGATGCCTGGGGTGCCTTTCGTGTACCCCCGGAGGACGAAGGGTTTGTCATCCAGATTTCGGTCGACTCCCTTTGCTTAATGCACCACTTGTGGGGCCTTCAGGCGCCCTTGCTTGGTTGTGCGGTGCGATGGGGTGAGGCCGGAAACCCTGGACCAGGTTCGTCACCGTCTAAAGGGCCGTGAGGACGAAGTTAAATCATTAGGCCCTGGGGTATGGGCTCTCACTGAAACCTCATCTCGTGCAAATGAAATTGCAGCGCATAGAGCCTTCTTCAGAAAGCACAAGTTGTGGTATCACCCGAGTGCACCGTGTCAGCCCCGCACCAAACGTGAGATTGCATGTGGCTCAGTCACGTATGGCGGCGTGGCGGTGGTCAGCTCGCGCCCTACGCGGGTGTCGCGTGAGCCTTTGTCGAAATCGCTGGCTGCAACAACTCGTTTGCTGGTTTCCTTCATCCACGCTGGGCAGTGCGAAATCATGTTGATTACGGTTTATCTTCCACCCTCGTCGGTGTCGCAGGATAAACGCCAACAGCGTTTGCTGCTTTGTGATGCACTCATGGACCAAGCGGTCAGTGCAGCCTTTGAGTGGGGAGGTTTGGCCGTCATAGCTGGTGATTCATGAGCTTCATGAGCTTAGCGCCTGGCCTTTCCTTGCTTGTAAGGTCGACCATCAGCGGGTGATCCGCGGCCGCTTTGTCGTGGGAGAGTGGCTGTCAACCAACGTCTTGAGCCGTACGGTGCCGCCGCCGGTGGCAGCGTAGGAGGGTTGGCCCCGAGGCGATGGTGACGGTCTGGCAGCGTGGTGCGGGTAGTTGCGAAGCTTATGGGGCCTCGCAGTCCGGGGGTTGACGCTTCGGGTGACTTACATCGATCACAGAATCGCGAGGACGTCGCGCCGTTGGGGCCGGCCTGGTGGGTGAGTACCCCAAAAGGAAGGCCAACCTGCGGCCTCCGAACGCGCTTGTTACTTCATCGTAAGCTGCCTCCGGGCCGGCAGCCACATCCCCACTGCCGCCTCCGGGGGCCAGGGGCGCAATTGCCGGCGCCAGCGCGCTGCTGTCCAGCTTTGTCGCCAGCTCTGCGGTGACCCGGTCGTCCAGCGACTGGATGGCGGCTGCGTTGTTGCCGGAGGCTGCCGTGTTCACGGCTAGGTCTGCCACTTGTGCGTAGGGCGTCAGCGCAAGGGCCAGCTGCCCTGCGGTGACGTGCGTGCCGTCAGTTACCTCTCCGTTGTCCAGGACCTCCGGGATATTGCCGGTGACAGGTCCTTCAAACATGTTTACATATGTTTTCGCCGACGCCTTAGTCCAGTGTGGAGGGACCGCTGCGGGGACGGGGAGGTGCGCAGGACGCTTCAAAGAAATATGCCCACACTGCTGGAGCTCTTCAAGGGCACCGGATCAATTGAAAGCGCCTTCGAGGCCAGGGGCTGGGAGGTGGTCAGCTTGGACATCCTGCCCAAATTCACACCCACCATCTGCTGCGACATTCTGCGCTGGGACTACCGCACCGCCTTCCCGCCCGGGCGCTTCGACTTTGTGCGGGCGTCACCCGTTTGCACCGAATACTCCCAGGCGCTCACCACAAGGCCCGCAGGCTCCACGAGGGGGATGCGCTGGTGCTTCGGGCCATCGAGATCATCGCCTACCTCGCGCCGCGACTCTGGGCCATCGAGAACCCGCAGACGGGACTGCTCAAGACAAGGCCCTTTATGCAGCGCCTCGGATTCGTCGACGCCACATACTGCTTGTACGGTACACCCTTTAAGAAGCAGACACGCTTCTGGACGAACATGCGCTGGGCGCCCAGCTGCGGACTCTGCGGGCCCGGCAACCGCTGCGAGGCCTGGGAGATCGGCAGGCACGCACGCGCCGCACAAAGGGGTCCCCGGAAAATCGGCCAGCGCTACGAGAACGTTCGCAGGCAGTCCCGTGAGCTGCTGTACAGCATTCCAGCGGCGCTCTGTGACGAGATTGCGGCGGCGGCAGAGGCACGCGAGACTTAACCGGAAAGCCGGCCCGGCCCGGAGGAGTCCAAGCACAGAAAGCACGCGGAAGACTGCCTGCCAGGGATGGAAGCATTTAGATATTTATATAAAAAAAAATCCAAGGTCCGGCCCAGAGGAGTACCGGCACAGAAAGCACGCGGAGACTGCCTACCAGAGATGGAAGCATTTAGATTTTCAAATCCAGGACCCGGCCCAGAGGAAGGGATGGTACGCACAAGGGTTGCCTACTCCAACAATATTGCAGTTACGGACCCAGCAAAGCTTGCGCAGAAATTCACGCAGCCTCACTTCTACACACCGCCTGCAAAAAAAAGCTCGGCGTGCAGAAGTGAGGCTACAAGGCGAATTGCAAGCAAATCGAGGGTGCGTTACGTTGCAGCGCCGTGGCTGCAGGAGCAATTCTGGACTTGAAATTCTTCGCAGGACAAGGTCGTTTCCTGAGCGGACGAGCTCTGCTGGGTCCGTAGCTGCAATATTGTGGCAGTTGGGAATCTTTGTGTATAGAGAGAGGGGTATCCGTGCCGAGAACTCTTTTATGGAGATGTCAGAACCTTCTTCTGTCTGGTTTCAAGACCATTGGAGAGAGAAGAGTTTATACTGGAGAGCGCCTGACTTGTCAGAGCAGAAAATGTGGAGGCTTACAACAACTGTTGTAAGATTGGAAGAGAGAATTAGTGGCTGGGCGCAGTAGACTGGTGGCGCGTAATACTAAACGCGGACTCCACCAAGACAGGGTTGTTTAGCCCCTTCTGGATCCAATCTAACAAGACTTATTCCACATTTGGCAATGGTGTATTTGCATCCAGTTTCAGTGCTTAACATTAAAGGACGCACGTCTTATGTCGAGCAGCCGACTTCTGTTGGTATCGTGTCCTCCAGGTAACGTTCCAGTGCCAAGGGCAAATTTGGCAGCTGACCGTTTACTCTCTGAACAACGAGCAGGGGCAAGCGTTTGGTTTGAAAAGGCAGCAGCCATGCAGGCGGGGCTGTTCATGGAGATTTGGTGTGTTGTTGACATTCATGCAGATGACGCTTTTGTGGGTGGAAGGACCATTTAGTAAGCCTTGTTAGCAGGATGGCCTGGTAATGGTCCAGCGAGAAAGCGTGAAAGTTTGCAGAATTCCTTGCGCCCAGAGATTAGTGACGTAGCAGTACGCCTTGTTGAACCCGCAGAGCATTCAGTTTTTAGGAGCATTGTGGGCAGGCTCTTGTGTGTGCGTCCGGAGTCTGCGCAGTGTGCCATTATTCGGTCGGAAGAATGTCGAAGCCCACAGAGCAAGATTTTTTTTCAGCATTTGCAGCATTTGGCTGGGTACATTGTGCATATCATGATTGGGGTTGTTCTGAAAAGGCAGCCTTGGTCAAAATCCTTGCTTTATAATGGGCAAGAGAATTGGTCAAAAGATGCCACAGAGGGATCACCCTTAGTGGAATGTTTTGCGGATGCAGATTGGGCCGGATGCAAAAGAGGTCTGGAGCAGTGTGCGTTGGAGGTTGTGTTTTTTTTCAGTTTTGCAGATCTAGAGATGCGTGAGTTTAAGCAGCTGTGAATCAGAGATCCTTGCTTCAGCTTCGGTGACAAGGGAGGGAGTATTGATTCAGAAGGCAGTTGAATTCTTGACAGGTGTGCATTGCGATTTGATTTCCAGATCTGACTCATCTGCAGCTCGCAGCTTAGCTCAAAAGGCTAGGAGTTGGACAAGTGAAGCACCTCAGCACAAAGATCTTGTGGATACAGGCAATGGTGAAATCTCAGCAGCTTTCCATTTCACCCGTTTTACGGAAGTGAATTGCAGTGATGTTGGTACTAAAGCCTTGAGCGAGAAGAGAATCTTGGCAATGGCGCATATGCTTGGAGTGGTGGATTCCCACAACATGCCTGTCGGGACCACAGAGTTCATAGATTGCAGATCAAAAGCAGACAAAAGGAAATTGGTCAGACAAGTTGTGCGTGTGTTGAATCAGGAAGATGGAGAAGTTCGAGGAGTTCGTGCTGGAATCACTTCAGTACACAATTCGAAGACTATGCTTATTGGAATTCTTTGCAACATGCTCTTGAGTGGTGCAGATGCAGCAGAGTCAGCGTATGTGGTTTGCTCGTGATGTTGCTTTGTACACAGTGGTGCATGATCAAAATATTGCGAAAGGTACATCAGCAGATCCTGACTTTTGTCAATGCCGAATCAGACAGTAGGTCTGAGCAGCTAGATGCACTTCGAAGTTTGGTGCGAAAGAGACTTGGAGCAGGTGAAGAAGCTGATCCTTTGGACGATGATTCCTGGCAGAAGCAATTGGCCGAGGTTGGAATCAATTGGAGAACTGGAGAGACTCTTTCTCCAGCTACATCGGCTTCGGGTGATGACAGAGACATTGAGTAGCAAAGAAAGGCTTGAGCCCGGTGTTTTTCTTGGTGCGCAAAATATCAGTTTGCGGATGTGGAATTTGCAACTGTGTTTTCCTTGGTGCACAGTGAATCAGTTTGCAGATGTGGAATTTGCAACTGCATTTCTTGGTGAGGTGAGTTTTCGCATGAGATGAGACTTCAGAGAGACGAATGTTTTCCGTACAGTGTGGAGAAGCTTTAGTACGAGCTTTCCGTACAGACTCGTTTGCTGAAGTGCTCTTGAAATTAGAGCAAAAGCAAATGTTCCTAAGGAACATGTCTTTTGAGGCGGGGTGATAAGAGAATTTGAACCCTTCATGCCTCTTAGGAAGAGCCCAATACACTTGTAGAGGAAGACCCTTGAATAATCTTGGGTGAAAGTGCCACATGTGCTTGTATAGGACTCACATGTTTTTGCGCTAGAGTTTTCATGTCGGTTTGGCCTTATGGCTTTGATGCGTGCGAGCCTTTCGGTTTGTGAGAAAATGAGAATTTTCCTAGTCCTTTTCCAAAGACATGGGGTGGTCCTTCAGCTTCTGATCGCATGTTGCGGCTATTTGTTTCCAGAACTCTGCCCACTGGCCTTCTCCAAAGCCAAAAAGCTTGGAAAACACTTCTGGGTAATTTTGGCCCAACGCAGCAAACATCATGTGGGGTAGAAAAATAGATGCCTTTTCCAAAGCATCCTTGTTTGTTTTGGGATGGGTGGAGGGAATCCACACATCAAAGCTGGCTGCAATTTGCACGTTGGAGCAGAACTGATTCATGATCTGCCTGTGCGCATTCCCTGGTTGCGCCCCAATTACCAGTTTGTGCAATTGCAGCCAAATCTCTATGGCTTGCGCCATCTTGGCTGATCAAAGTTGCACTGAGCTGCCCCCTTGCCCAGAGAAACAAAAGCTTGTTGGCCAGAACCGATTCTGCCACACAACCCTCAACCTTTTTCCAAAGCTTTGCTAGCACTTGCTTGCTTTGTGATCCCATTTCTAGTTTCCATCCTCTCCGCCTTTTTGCAATTTCTTTCTAACTAATCCTTTTCCAAAGATAATCCTTTTCCAAAGATATAGTCCTTTTCCAAAGACAATTCTTTTCCAATTGTTATCACAGCTACTCCTGCGCATCTTGAACCAAAAAGCTACAGGTTACATGCTGCGCCCACTGGAACCAATCAGTTTGCAGGATTAAGACCCAAAAAACCTTAAAAAAATACAAGCCCTTAAGGGTGATAACCTGAGCCACCTTCCCGCACCATTTTGCTTGCAACTTGCTATTTGTGCAAGATCCATTCCCTTTTTAGGAATACTGTGCCAAACTACTCATGTGCCCTTTCCCAAAGGCTCTTCTTTCTTTCCTTTTCCAAAGCTGCCCAAAGGCATCTTTTTTTTTTTTGCAAAACTGCCCTTTCCCAAAGGCGCATCTTGTGCAAAGGCCTTTGCTTTTCCACACTTTGGAGAAACCTTTCCCAAAGTTTCACTTGCTGCTTCTGGATCTTTTGCTGCCAGCCACTGATGCCTCCTTGTTGGCCAGCTGCTTCAATTCCTTCATTCTTTGCACCTTTCACAACTTTGGCAGTTTCCTCCAGAAGCTGCTTCACAGCTTGGGGTTTGACTTCCTCCTTGCCATTCAGAACCGTTTTCAGCTGCGCCAACATCTTGCTGAGCAAGGTGGACCAACCCTGGGCTCCAGCTTTGCCCTTCTGGCTCAATCTCGCCTTTTTCAAAGCTTCCTTCAGTGTGTCTTCCCCTTCCTCTTCTTCTCCCTCCTCCTGACCCTCATTGTCTTTGATGGCCAACAGCTCAGACTTCTTGTTGCTTTTTCCAAAGCCTTTGCCCTTGCCCTTTCCATTTCCAGAGCTTTCCCCTCTATTGACCACCACAGATCCTTTGTAGGATTGCAAGTCTTTGTATTGGTAGACAGAGGGGGTATGAGGGTCATGCCTCCAGGTGACCCTGCCTGAGGCTAGGTGGGCCTGGAGCTCTTGCCAATCGAACTGGTCCAGCATGTGTTTCTTTGACTTCCAAGTGTTGTCCTACTTCCCTTGTGACATGAAGGTGTTTCTTGGCAGCTGTTCTCATCAGCCACTCAGCAGCCTTCATGCCTCTTTCTTTCTTTTCACAGGCCGTCCAGCTCCCCCTTTTCATAAAAGTTTTTCTGCAGGTGTGTCTGGCGCCTGCCCCATATCTTTCCATGCTCCTCTTTGGTGAGGCTTTCCTTGAGAACAGTGTCTTGTTCTTCAGCAGTGCCTCCAGTCTTTGCTGCTGCTTCAATCTTGTCATCCAAAGTCATATTTCCCAACTTTTCCTTTTCCAAATTGGTTTTGTTCAGTTTGTTTTTCAACACGCTCTTGGCCTTTGCTTTTGCCTTTGCTTTTCCCGAAGCTGACTTCATCACAGGCTTTCCCAAACCTGACTTCATCACAGGCTTTTTTCCAAACCTGACTTCTTCACAGGCTTTTCCAAACCTGACTTCATGGCTTTCATGACCTTCTTAACCATCCCAGCTTCAGGTTTGAGCAGCTTGACAGTTGGCTATCTGTTGTTTGAGCCAACAAGCTGTGGGCAAGTAGTGCTTTGAAAAAAGTTTGAGATAAATATACCTTAATCCCAAAAGATTTCAAATTGAAAAAGATATGTTTTTGAAATAGGTTTGTGCAAACTGACAAGATTTCAATCTGAAATAGTTTAGAAGTAAGAAACACTTTAACTTGACCAGGTTTCAGATGAACAAAACTGAAACTCTCAAAAATGTGTACAATAAAAACATTTCGATTTTTACATTTGGAATTGAAGAGTTTAACTTGGAAGGACTTCACCAAATATTTGAAAACGATTGAAAAATAATTGAAATAAAAAAGAGTTTTTAAAAAGTTAACTGAACAAGTTCACCAACATTGAATTAACATGAAAAAACTGGAAAACAAAGTTAATTGAAATAAGTTTGGACCTACACCGAATAATTTTTCACAACTAAATTAAACAAATATCTTTGAAATAATACTTTTTCAAACCTGGTCAAATCTGATCAAATCTGATCAAATCTGATCAAATCTGATCAAAACACTACTTTTGATCAGATTTGATCAGATTTGATCAGATTTGATTTGTTGGTTTCAAATGTAAACAACTCTTTACAATTACAGTTTTCCTTATTTGAATGTACATTTGGAAAAGTGTCAGGTAATTTTTCGAAATACTTTGAACTTTCAACTTCAAAATTATGTATCTATTTTTCAAGATAAGTCTTGAAAATGAGTTCAATGTTGAACATGTTTTAGGTGAACTACCAACAAATCTTTTTGGTTGATTTAATTTTGAAAGAGCAAATGTAAAAATTTAAACTATTTTGAACTTTCATATCCAAATTTTGAAAGAATGTGGGGCACACACTTTGACAATATGTTGAGCTTTCAACTTCACATATGTGTTGGAAAAAAACTTTCCAAATATCTTTGAACAGGCAGCTCAAATTTTGAAATGTTTCAAGAATTGTTTTGGGTTTGTTTCAATTCCTTTGCCCAAGCCTTTCTTTGTTTGATTTAATTCTTGTGTTCTGACATGCGCAAGGGGGCCGGATAAAATGAACAAAGCAAACTTGAATTAACTGAATATGATAATGTTTCTAATCTAGTTTGCTACAGGGTATGGTTTACTTATTAGTTCCTTCCAGCCCCCCAACTGTACAGCCACAATGGCACGAACCTAAAGCCCTTTTTCAAAGGCTGCGCCAATCCTTTTTCAAAGGTTGTGCACTGAAAAATGATGAAGTGAAACTGCTGTACAAATTCTTTCCAAAAAACTGGTGAAACAAGTGAAGCTGCTGCTTCTAAGCCCTTTCCCAAAGGCTGTTTTCCAAAAGCTTTCCTAGCCCTTTCCCAAAGGCTGTTTTCAAAAGCTTTTCTAGCCCTTTTCCAAAGGCTTTAGCAATGCGTGAGTCTTGCCTTTGCCAAAGCTGGGGTTGCCTTTTCCAAAGCAAAGGGGTGTGCTGACTGACGATGCCTTTTCCAAAGCTGTTTTGCAATCCACACCTCAAAGCTCAAGGTATTGATCCACAGCTTCTGCAAAGGTCTTGAAGACCATGCATTCAGCTTTCTGTGGTCTTGCTTTGGGGTTTGGATGGCAAAACACATCATGCGATCTCTCAAACAATCCATGATCACCCCAGAGTGATTGTCAAAGATGGCACTAGCCTTCAAGTGGTTACACCAGTCAGCTTTGCCATCCCTCCCCCACTTGCTCTAGCAGGTGTGCACCCCTGCCAGCTTGCCAAAGTATTTGAGGGCTTTGGCATGCTGGTGGACCTTCCTTTCCCTGCTGCTAGACTCCACATAGGAGAGGATGTGGACATGGCCACCTCCAGCAGCTTTTGCAGGGCTTCTTCATTTTCTTCAAGGCAAATGCTTCTTGTGATCTAGCAGCCCCATTTTTTGCACAACTCAGGTTCACAGCTTCTTCCTTTGTCAGATGATCCTTTTCCAAAGATGTCCAAATCTGATCTATGATTTCCAAGTAGCCCTCTGGACACCTCTTGGCTGTGACTTCAACAATGCCACCTTCCTCCTTGGTCCCTCTCAAATAAGCCCTAGGGTTTGACTTCTTGGCTTCAGTCCTCAAGATTTTCACCCAAGGCTTCCTGTTCACCTGCTTCACAACTCTTTGCAAAGGTGCTGTTTTACTACCAGGCCTTCTCCTGTCCATGGCCATGGCTGCGACTGGCTTTGTTTCTCTGTCTGTGGGTGCTGGGCTCCCAAACATGTTTGGGTACCCTTGGCTGTCCATGCTCACTTCACTGTCACGTTGTTTAAGCTTTCTCTCAGCCTGTGCCTTTTCCAAAGCCTGTGCCTTTTCCAAAGCCTGTGCTTCTTCCAAAGCCTGCGCCTTTTCCAAAGCCTGTTCCTTTTCCAAAGCCTGTGCCTTTTCCAAAGCATTTACCTTTCGCAAAGTATTCCCATCCAACAGTTGCAAGCCATTTTGCAGGTTTTCACATTCCTGCCTTGTCAGCCTGGCTGCGCATGAAAGCAGGCCCTCCCTTCCCACTTTTCTCACATGGTACAGGATTGTGCTAATCCTTTCCATTCTAAGGTTGGCCCAGACCTGCCCTGAATTGGAAGTTGTGTTGAGGCCTGGGCCAACAATTTGATCAGGGCTGTTCGAAGTGGCTGGGTATGGATTTCACCAGAGCTTTCCAACCTCAGCAGCCCTTTCCACAAGGGAAGGGTTTGTACCAGACCTTTGGGGTCTGGAGAGTTGCATTTGCTAGTCAACTCATAGTTTTTCAAATCTTGCCAAAATCTGTTGATTTTGCTCCAAAACAGTGAACAATAAGCCACTGTCCACATAGGGACATAGGGTTTGGAAAAGTGTGTGGCGCCACCTTTCCTGTGGCCTTTTCCAAAGCCCGACTCTGTCTCTTCTTCTTCTGCCATGGGCCTTCTGGCCTTTTCTAAAGCCTCTATATCTAGCTCTTTATATATAGATTATATTTCTTGAGCCAAAAACTGACAGTGAATGCATTCATGTTCACCACTTTGAGAACACAAGCAAATCAAAACAAAAGAAATCATTTAACAAAACACTAGTTTACACACACCAAAAACGCATTCACAACACTTGTAAATCTCTTCTGATTTTCCCGACTTTTTTGAAGATCAAAAAAAATCATGGTCATCCTTTTGCTCCTAATCAAAAAGCGACGCTCAGGGCGTACCAGGTCCTGATAATAATCGACAAACAGCTCCACAAGTCCCACGGCGCCCTTGACACGCTCTTCATCCAAGGCCGGCGCACGCAGATCAGCGCCTGGGTGAGCTGAGGCTCATCAGCGCCGCCGTGCGGGTGAACATGCAATTCTTCTGCTGCTGGAGGCTGCGCAACCAGCACGAGCTGGACGCCGTCATGGAGGAGTTGAGCGCACTGCTGCCGAAGGAGCAGCTGTACCGGCTGTACGAGCAGGCGATCCGAGAACCTTACAGCTTCCTGTTCGTGTACTACCTGAAGCCGAAGAACGAAATGTTCTACAAGCGCTTCGAAGAGCGCTTCGCACTTGAAAAAGACGCCGATGGGAGCGGCGCTCAGCTTCCTGGGCCAGAAGCTGTTCGCCAGCTCCACGCTGATCAACGCGAAGTGTGAGAACATCTCCTGCTGCACGTCCAGCCGCCCGTCGTCCGCCGGACCGTCTACAAGATCCGCTTGGCCGACAGCTTCCTCTCCACCGACCGGGGCCGGTACCTCTACTGGGTCGACGCCGCGCTCGGCGCGCTGAATTGGGCGCTGCCCAAGGGCGCCTACACAGCCGCCCGGCTGGCTGCCTGGATCAGCTCCAACTTCGCCGCCGCAACCTATAGCGAGACCACAAACAGCCTGAGCGTCGCCTACGACGGCAACTGGCTCATTCTGAACGACCTGGAGCTGCGCCAGCAATTTCCTGACGCGGCGGACTACCCTGCTGCGCCGACCAAGCCCTTCAGCGTGGACCACATGCTGGGCCCGAGCTACGTCTCCGGCGGGCAGCAGGTTTTCAAGTTTGTCAGGAAGATGGCGCGCAACGAGGTCTACCTGCGCTGCGCCCAGCTGGCCAACGCCAGCCGAGTGCTGGGCAACCTGGCTGACGACATCCTGTCCAAGATCACGCTGAAGAGCGGCGCTGTGCACCATCGTGCTCGGGCGACGGGCGCTTCATGGCCCTGAGAGGCCCCGTGACCCTGAGGCACATGCGCTTCCGGCTGACCGACCTGGACGGAAACGTCGTCCGGCTTCAAGGGTCGTCTTTGTCGTTCGTATTATATCTTGACCACGTATAATAAAAAAGGATGGAGCCGACCGAACACGACAGGGCGCCGGAGGCGCAGGAGGACGCTGCGCCGGAGGACGCTGCGCCGGACGCTGCGCGCAGGGCGTACGCTGCGCCGGAGGCGCCGGAGCCGAAACAACGGGGCAGGCCTCCTGGCAGCAAGAACAAACCGAAGCAGGACGTGCCCACCGAGCCGGCTGCCCCCTTGGTTGAGGCACCACCAGTGGAGGCACCGCCAGCAGAGGCACCGCCGGCAGAGGCACCACCGGCAGAGGCGCCTCAGCTCACGCGCAAGCAGCAGCGCGCCCTGCGCATGCTGGAGAGGCAGTCGGCCTATGACCGGTTGACGACAGGCGCAAGCGTACTGGTATAAAAGCAAGATGATGTCCATCAAGCCCCGCAACCCGCAGATGCTGCACGCAGCGTTTTAGGTTTCGAATCCTTCGCAGGACGAGGTCGTTTCCTGGACGGACGAGTGCCAGGACCCTACCAGGTGGAATAGAATCCATTTGGGAAACCCCCTCTAAAAAGAGAGGAGTGAAGGTTAAAGGGACTTACTTTTGGAGCTGGCTAGGTCAAGAACCAATCCTGCGCACACTTGGACATATCGAGATGAATCGTTTGGCCACACATTGAGGAGGAAAGTTTTCCATGGCAGCTTCCAAAGCAACATTGCAAAGATTTCTTGCTGCCAACAAGGTGTCCAGACTGGCAGTGTAAAGTATAGTGCGCTGGGCAGGTTCTTGCTAGCGGTGGAAAAAACAGACGGTGAAAAATGAAATTATATATATATATATATATATCAGAATGCATTCCCTATTTTGATATGTGCCTTATAATAGTTGCGCAACTCAGAAGCAACAACGCTTAATGAAACAATGTTTTTGCAATGCTTAATTAAACCATGATTGCCTATTTTTTTCATAAACAATCCTTAAAGTTAAATACACACTTCTGGAGGTTCTGTGTGGAGTTGAGGGTGGGTTGGGGTTGGGCTGGTTGTGTGTGGCAGCTTATTGGTTGTCTTTTTTTTTGGCGGGTGTGTTTGGGCTGGTGGTTTCTTGGTTGGTTGAATGATTGGATGCGTGTACCCTTTTTCCCCCGAAACTCCTAGTTGCTATGGGGGAAGGGATTCTCAGACGCGACTCCGCGCGAGAAATGTGAATTTGCGTTTCATTTGAAACGAGCTGCATTTTTTGTGCACACGTGGGCGTGTGATTCCTTTCCCGCCAAAGGGGAAAGGGCGCGTATCCGCAGCAATTATCTTCTTTTTGGTTTTAGCGAAGACCCTAAGGTTTCCACAGTGTTCGTGTTCAGAAGTTCCAGTTCCTTGGAGTCTGGCGGAGTCGTGTTTGGCGTTCTTGCTTGTATGTTTGCGTTCAAAGCATCGTTCGCGGGCGGTCGCTCGCCCACATGAGTTGGTTGCGCCAGCAGGCTTGCGTCCAACTGTGGCCGTGTTAATTTGGTTGAGCTGGAGGTTTCAAAACAGGTTCCGGAAATGTGCATCGTTTCTTGCTATAGGGCGGGGCTAGGCTTGGGGTCCCAGGTTTGCCCCAGCCAGCCCGAGAACCGGTTGCAATCTGTGTCAACCCCTTAAGAACATAGTGGTGCCGCTGGCTGTGGTGGCCCAAGGGCCGGGCAACTTAGTTTGAGCAATCTTTTCAAAGTGCAAGCATGCTTTCCAGCTGCTGAATCGTTAGCTTTGGTCATGAAGGCATGCAACTGTTGGCATGGGTTTCTTAAACTTTTCGTCGCAGGCCGGCTTCGTGTTATTCAGACTTTCCCACGTTGCTTTGGATTCAGGCCGCGATGGCATCAGAACTCTGACCAAAGCTCCTGAGCCGGCTTGTTCCAAAGGACAGCGCGCGCGGCATGTCTTGTGTTTCCAGTGCGGTTTTTCTATTGATCTTTCAAGCTGAGAGTGCCCCTCCCCACACTACGAACTTGAGGGTGCAGTGAAGCGGTCCTGTTTTTGTTGCCCCTCCCAGCAAGGACGGACTGAGGGTGATGCGAGATCCGAGCCTCCATTGATCTTGGAGGCTTTGTGTTTGACAAATGCGCATGGAGGGAGCGTTGTTACACAACTTCCGTTGGGCATGGAAGGCGCATGGTTGCAGGCGCGGATCGCTGCGCGGCAAGACGATGCCGAAAGTTTGAACATCTTGACGGGCGTACTCAGGCACAGCATTGAAGTAGCGTGCATACTGACTTGACCAATTTTCCGTCGTCCAGGCGCTCTATTCGGGGGTTGGATGAACAGGGGCGGACCTTGCTGTACTATGCGGTGCGCGGAAACCGTGATGACGCAGGTGCGCCGGAGGAAGTGGTTGCATCACATGTGATTGCCTGCATGCTTCTTGAGTTTGACGATGTCAAAAACATGGTTGCAGGACAAAGCCAACCATCGGCATCAGTGGCACGGAAACTCCAAGGCCCCAACAGCACACTGTGATTTCATGTTCCCTTTGTGGCTGGTGTTGGGGGAGCTTCTGTTCTTCTCCGGCTGAATCTTGAGAGATGTGGATCAATTCAGAAAGAGGTGGATTGAGTGGGATGCTGTGAATTCAGATTGAGCACGAACTCCAAGCTTGTTCGCAGGCGCTGACGCACAATGGGACGACGTGCCCAGATATCTGGTGAACAGGCCGTGGAACTATTTAGGCTTGTGGTAGAGTTGCTGTCACCCTCTTGATTGAGTTTCTAGTGAGGGACATATCACTCCTTGTCAAATGGTCGGCTTCTGCCACCTTTACTTTGAAAAACCCAGCAAGTAGCTGGTTTTGGTTCGATCGGGTGCAAAGTTTGATTGGCGGTGCTCAGCCACGCGTGGACTGCCACTGGCACAGGCAGCAGTTCGACGTCAATGTCCAGGTCGCCGGCTCAGGCATGACGCCGCTCATGGAGGCCAGGGCTAGCTGTTTTGGCGTTGGAGATACGGGTGTGGAGCGTTGCTCCAGCCGTAGCATTGTCAGCTTGACGTAACCACTCCCACACAAATTCCACCTTGTGGTATCAAATTATTGGGGGTTGTTGACACATGAATGCATGAATGTCAAGATGCCTTGACGCATTTGTTTCTCCACTTATTTGCCTTGTATCTGGCTAGTTTGAGGCTTGAGAGGCCATGCCCGGATTGCCAGGCCGCGCGCTTCGGCAGCCTCGACTCGGTGCGGCTGCTGCTGGAGCTCCGTGCGGACCCTGGGCTCCGCAATGCCCGAGGCGCGGGGCCCGGGGCCCGGGGCTGGGTCTGCGGAATCGATTCCGGCGCAACACATCGCAACACATCGCAACGCATCGCAACAGGTGACACGGCGCTGGAGGTGGCTCGCTCAAGAGTGCCTGAGTACCTGGACTTCAAGGCGAGTGGTGCCCGTTGCTTAACTTGTTTGGGGAAACTACGTTTGGGGATCACGGTTAAGACCTGTGATGCGAACTATCGTACTCCCTCCGTTTCTTGTCATTTAGCGCTTCCAAGCATTATTCCGTGAGGAGATGCAATGCTCAGAGACTCGGTGGGCGATAGCGAAGGACAGCTGCACGTTGAGGAATATCGCAGCGCCTTCAGCACATACATCTCATGTATCATGTCGGACTGCCAGGAGCACGTGGACAAGGACAGGAGCCGAATCGCTGAAATCCTTCAGTGCGCTGGATAGATATACTTCGAAAAAACTCGTGGCAGGTGCGTTTGCTCATGCTTGCAGCCCGCACTCATTGCTGGCAAGTCTCTTTACCCGCGGGTCCTTTTACGTCGAGCTGTCAAATTACGCGATTTGGTAAGGATTAATAATGTAGAGATGGGGCTAGTCACCTTCCTGCTCCTTGTTCTACTGCCCTCGGCGCACCTGCTGCGTCTTCATAAAGCTGAGCAGGGGGAGGCGGGACATGTTCTTGAGATTGGGGTTACTTGTCAGCGTTTGCTCAGGCTTCATATGCAATTTCCAGTTTCGACAAAGTCGTCAGCTCCGTGGGACCAGGAACTTCCCGTTGACTTCTCTGCAGGCCTGCGGCAGCTGCAGCGAGGGTCTGGTTTGCGCCTGCCTGGCGCTGAACCGGGGCCTGCGGATCTGTGCGGTGCCAAACTTCCTCACCCCGCCGGAGGCCCAACTGACCCCACGCGGGGCGGGGAAGGCGCTCTTTTTTGCAACGGACAATAGCACTCTAATCGGATTGTAAGTGTTTCTTGTCTATGGCTCATATCATGAATTCGTTGCTGCGTTCTATGAACCTGATGTCATGCAGCCTGCACGTGAGAGCGAGAGAGAGAGTTGAGTGATTTTGTACTCTTCCTGAGAGACCTTCTCGACGGCAACCGCACGGCAAGATTAGTATGACTTGTTGTGGGAGAGACACGTGCTTATTCCAGCACGTCGCGGACATGCAAATGTGCCGCAAGCAGCCTTTCTGTTTTTCCGCACGACCAAATCAAGAGTTCTGGATCCCAGGGCCGTGGTTCTGGATCGCCCCATGTGTCGGTCAGGATGCGCTGTCCTTCGAGCGACAGGGCCTTTCCTGCGAGCCACGGCTGCCGGAGGGCCTGCAGCCGGTGCCGAGGCCACCCTTGGTGGCCACGGAGAGAAGGCAAGGTGGCCAGGGTGGGTTCGGTTTTGTGTATTTTTGTATCCTTGTGTTTATATATATATACATATATATGCGCATATGACTATACATATACAATACTAATATTAGTAACGATAATGATAATAGTAATTGCAATAACATCAATAATATTGAATCTGACAATGATCAAAGTAATACTAATAATGGTAGAACACGCAATAACACATGTTAGCATAGATTCATTGAGAGTAGTCGCAATCAACGTATGTTCAATATTATTTCAGCAATAATGGCAATTATATTTTAACGCCCCCGGCTCAGGCCGCCGACATTACAGGCCTGCTTTCTCATTTGCCCCCCTTCCCCTCTAAGATCTTTGCCCCCGTTTACGCTGTTGAGATCCTTTCCCCTTTCCCCCCTAAGGCCTTTCCCCCCCCCCCCCCCCTGAGACCTTCCCCCTTTTCCTGCCTAAGATCTTTTCCCCCCTTTCCCTGTTGAGATCCTTTCCCCATTCCCCCCTAAGGCCTTTTCCTCCCTGAGATCTTCTCCCTTTTCCTCCCTAAGATCTTTTCCCACCTTTCCCTGTTGAGATCCTTTCCCCCTGTCCCCCTAAGGCCTTTTCCCACCCTGAGATCTTTATCCTTTTCCTCCCTAAAATCTTTCCCCCCTTTCCCGGTTGAGATCCTTTCCCCCCTTTCCCCCCTAAGGCCTTTTCCCCCCGAGATCTTCTCCCTTTTCCTTCCTAAGATCTTTTCCCCCCTTTCCCGAGATCCTTTCCCTCCGTTTCCCGCCTAAGGCCTTTCCCCCCTCTGAGATCTTCTCCATTTTCCTCCCTAAGATCCTTTGCCCCCTTTGAGCCCTTCCCCCTAAGGCCTTTCTAGATCTTCTCCCTTTTCCTCCCTAAGATCTTTTCCCCCCTTTTGTTGAGATCCTTTCCCCCTTTTCCCCCCTAAGGCTTTTCCCCCCTGAGAGTTCTCCCTTTTCCTCCCTAAGATCTTTTCCCCCCTTTCCCTGTTGAGATCCTTTCCCCCTTTTCCCCCCTAAGGCTTTTCCCCCCTGAGAGTTCTCCCTTTTCCTCCCTATATCTTTTCCACCCCTTTCTCGGTTGAGATCCTTTCCCCCCTTTCCCCTCTAAGGCCTTTCCCCCCCTCAGATCTTCTCCCTTTTCCTTGCTAAGATCTTTTCCCCCCTTTCCAGGTTGAGATCCTTTCCCCCTTTCCCCCCTAAGGCCTTTGTCCCCAAGATCTTTCCCTCCCCCCCCCGCCCCCGATCTTCTCCCCAGTTCCCCCCCTAAAATCTTTTCCCCCCCTTCCCCCAAAGATCTTGATTTCCCTTCACCTTCCTTCACTTCGGTTCATGTCCCTTTATGTCTGTTTTTGTTCCTTTTCTTCGAGAATTACAAGATGCCGGATGAGAGTGAGAGGGTCTTGAGCTGGGAGTCGCGCTGAAGGGCGCGACTTCGGAGGTCCAGCAGATTGCTGAAGGGGGGGTGCATGAGTCACGGACCCCGCTTTTGTGCGTTTGAACCTGAGGTGAATACTGTAGACCCTTTTAATGCCCAAAGGAAAAAGGGCGCGGAGCTGTAACAAGTCCGCCGACAGGCGACGTGTTGGACATTTGACAGACTATTGCGGGGCAATGTTAGCACCTCCTGGGCAACATCGCCAGCATTACCTGCATCATGTGAATCAGCGCCTGCCAAGGATGCGGATGATGCAAATAATGCTGGGGATGTTGCCCATGCTGTAGCCCGTCCACTCCCAGGCGTGTGCTGCTCCCGACCTCATAGTCTCCGCCCAACACGAAAACCGGCCCGCTCGTCCTCATGACCGTTGCGCTCCGGGCCGATCCTCACGCTAGGCATCTTTCCTCTCCGCGGGTCGAACTCCGGCAATGCACCTTGATGCAAAACCTTTCCTTTGCGATCCTCCCCACTGGCGCCTTCATGATCCCCGAAGGAAGACCCTCTTCACGTCTTCCCACCGCACCATCTCCTCCGAGTCCAGAGCTACCTTCCACTTGGGGCATTCTCCAAACACTCTGCTCTCGCTCTTTCTTGGAGCGTTCATGGTCCACTCTTTTCTCACGCGGGCTCTTTCTCGTGCCCGCTCCCACACTCTTCAGCGCCTTAATCCCCGGTAGTTGATGTACTCCCCCAGTCCTCCAGCCCTCGCACGAAGCCTGCTACCTTCCTTCCGGCCCATTTGATGGCCTCCCACGCCGCCGCCACCGCCGCGAGAAGCGCGGTCCACAGCAGCAACTCTTCCGTTGCCGCATTCTCGTCTTCCATGCCCGCTGCATCCGCTAGATTCACGCACATGATGCCCATCAGAACAATTGAGGCCACGTTCATGCTCCGCGCCGCACACCACCTTCACCTTCACCACGGTCCCCTTCTTCCTCAGAAATTTGCGCTGCTCTCTCTCAGCCAATGCTCTCAGGCGAGCGCTTGCCAAGGCCTTGGTGCCGATGTCCGCCCCCGTCGTCTCCCTTGGTAGGTGCTGCAGCCCCGAGAAAAAACCTGCTCAAAGCGTTCCGGAGCCGCTTGAACGGCCTCGTCCGCGACCCACCGGGACCCTGCAACAGCGTCACCGCCGCTGCGTTGTCCTGCAACATCACCAACTTCAGCGCCTCGAGCTGGTCCCGACCCTCCACGTCGATCCCAGCCTTATCCCACACCAACGCCACTTTCTTCTTTTCTTGTCCTCCAGATCGGCGATGATCTCCGCCCATGCCTCTCCCTAAACACTCCTTCCATGGCCGCCAGCAGCTCCGCCTCCACAGTCAACCTCGCCGCGAACGGCTGCCATCACGACCACGCCCTGCTGGGAACAGCTGCCACCCAAATCCTCCACCGTGTTCATGCCCGGAACTCCCCGTTCTCTCCGTGAACTCCAGCTTCCGCCCCACAGTCTTCTTGAGGAGATCCCCATCTCGAAGGCCCGCCTCGCTATCAGCTGACTGATGCGGTTCACCCCATAGCAGATGTCCGGCCTTGTCCGAATCGCCCACAGCAACTCTCCTGACAAGGCCTGCGTCTGCCGAACCATCTCCACGTCTTGCTCTTCGTTCTTGCCGTTCTTCTCGATCTCCTTCGGCACCAGGATGATCTTCTGCTTCACCTCCTCTTGATTCAAAGAGAACATCCTTGATGTAGTCTTCCTGCCCAACCAAGAGGCTTTCACCTTGTTCAACGGCTCTGCGTTGACCCGCTCCAGGTCCGTTGCCTCCCACTCCTTCTTGATGTGCTGTGCCATCGCCTCCACAATGTTCTGCTCCCCCACGATCATCATGTCGTCCACGTAGCAGCAGATGAAACCCACCGTGGTTCTTGTTGGCAAACGCCTGGCGCAACATTAGCTCCCTTCCGCCCCTTAAGGGTGTCTTCTCGATGAGCCCCCCAGTCCGCTTACAAGCACCTCCCACATGACGCCCGGATCCACCACCTCGCATCCAGAAGGATCTTCGGCGGTCTCACCACGACCCGATGGCTGGACGCTGCTCGGTGCGTTCAAGAAGTGACTTCCACCCTTTTTTAATCACATACACCGCGTTCTGGGTACCACTTTCTGCCGAACCCCTGCAATGCAGAGCCCCCATGTCACCCATAATCATCCTGTTGCAAACCTCCACCGCCTAGATGATGTCACCATGCTGAGCTGCCTATTCGCCACCAGCTTCTTCTTCACCTGTTCAGGAAGTGCCTTCAAGACCATGGCCACCCCCATCTCCGCCAGGTTCATGTTGACCGTGCCGTATTCCTCCACGAACACCCGGACCAGCCCCTTCTCGGTCCTTGGCGCGCTGCGGTGTCACGCCCTTCATCCTCCTGTCCTTCTCCAATGACCCATCTCCTCCCATCCTCATCAAGTCATCCTTGACCGCCTGCAGGGCCCGATCCCTTTCCTCCTCCACCACCCACTCCTCTGGCGTCATGAAGGCTCTGGCCCTTCTCCTCTGCGCCGCTGCTTCCTCCTCAGCGGCCCTCAAAGGCGTCCTCCTTTTTGCCTGACTCCGGAACCGGCGGCAAACTTGCTGGCCTTGCTTCGTCTCCTCCTGCACCCTCTTAGACTAAAGGGCTCTTGGCTTCGATGTGCTCCTTTGCCTGGATGCCAAAGCGCTTCCGCAAGCTCTCATCTGCCACCACCACGTGCTCCTCATCCATCCCAGGCCTGAGCACCTGCGGCACCCCTTTCCTTGCTCTTGACGTCAACCTGGTCCGTGACGCACGCTTACCCGGCCGGTTCTCCTCCTCCTCAGCAGTTCCATGGCGCAATGGAGCGAGGTCTTGGGCTCATAACCTGTTAGAGCTCCGCGCCCTTTTTTCTTTGGGCATTAAAAGGGTCTACAGTATTCGCAGCCCTCCACCTCATGTTCAAACGCACAAAAGCGGGGTCCGTGACTCATGCAATACAAATACTACGAACAATGATACTAACAATTAGTAGTAATAATACCGATCAGAATAAAACACACACACAAGTACTAAACATGATAAGCCACAAACAATTCATATTGATAATAGTGACAACAACTACTGATAGTTTTAATGATAATGATAATGACAGTACTGCGAAGAATGATAAGGCTGATAATAATAAAAATAATCCTATTAACAACGTTGCTAATGACAATACTATTTATTTATTCGCATGTATCAAGCCAGCGTTGTTTAAGTTGTGCTGGTTAGATTTTTTTGGTTAGAATGAATACAACTCGCCCATGCTGGTGCCAAGGCCCACTCATGTAGGCCTGCTTGCGAGCCCAAATTTTGGTTTCTTTTCTTTGTGTGTTTATTTGTGTATCTGTTTGTTTCCCTAATCGGCCTCCAATCTTGTTTGCTACCTGATTTCGAGGGTTTTCCCTTTCGGGCTCTTCCCTTTCTGGCTATACGGCCGTGCGGTGCTGTGTGCAGACTCCTGACCAGTGCCCATTCACTCTCGCACCCAGATCTCAATCTCAGGGAGCTGTTTCGACTTTGCCCACCCTGAGCTTTTAAGCTGTCTGTGATTGGTTAGGCGCGAACGCATACGCGAGGCTGGATCCTCGGCAGAACCCGGAGCTCGCGAGCTGGGCTCGAGGTGAGTCGGGAGTTGGGAGTGAAGTCCACGTCAGTGTTGCAAACGGTTCATGAGCTCAGCTTGCATAGAACAAAAAAAGGGCGCGACTCACCAACTATTCACAGGTTTGCGAGGTTCCGTTCGCTTGTCAGGTGCCAAGAAGATTGAACGTGCTTCTAAATGGGAAGAATGGCTGTCCTCCTTGCGCAAGTCTATTGATGAAGATGAATGAACCGATTCGTCTTGGAGGGAATCATGATTGCCACAATCTAAGAGGTCTTTACAGTGGCGCCTTGTATCTCATGGGCGATGACCACCATCCAGTTGAGATACAAGCTACAGGCTCAAAGGTTTTTCTTTTGGGGATTCAACGGACCGCGGCTTGCAACTCGGACCTTCTGGGTGGCTTGCCGTTGTTTTGTGTTTGGTTTGCTCCCTTTTCCTATTTCGTCCCTGTTTCCTTCTGAGTTGTGCGTGCCAACCAAGGGAGACACAACACTTGAGAATCCAATAATGAAACACGCGCACACACACACACTGAGGCGTTTTGTCCCTTGAACCATAGCCCTCAGCTCTGCAAAGACACGCTCTCCTCCCAGACAAAAGTCAAACAACATCAACCACGAAGATAAAGTAAAGTGAGGGCGAAGAGATCCAACCCGGAAGCCCAGCGCAACTTCTGGTTCAACAATCGCCTGGCAAGGCCCAGGGCAGAATTTCTACACCCAGTACCAGCTGCTCTTTGCCCCCGAGGACCACCTCTTGGGGGTGCCGCTGCTGGCTGGTGACGACGTCTCAGAGGAGCATGGGTGGGTTGGAGATAGCTACAAAGCAGCTACAAGATAAGGCAGGAAGATATATGTAGCAAACACGCAGATATATGTAGCGAACGTCACGTGTACTTGGAACAGACATCCTTGTTCTCTGCGGATGCTGTGGTTGCAGATGACTGTAACGCGGATCTTTTGAGGACCTTGCCCAAAGCCTGTTGGGGCTGCCTGACTGCTTGGCCTCTTGCCCGCTAGGAGTATTTTGAGAAGGCCGCAAGGACGTTGCAGCACCTGCTGCTGGAAGCCGCAGGTCGAGAGGTCTTGCAGAGCCTGGCACATGCCGGGGTCAAGATCCTCCTGGCCGGGCCTGAGAGTGACGAGGATCCTTGGCTGCGACATCCCGAGGCCAGGAGTTAGGTTTCAGCTCGATCCAACAGGATTTGTTTGTATTGCGGAACATTGCGCGAGTTCGAATTTAATTTTGACCGCTTTGGAGGAACATCGATAGTGTGTGAAAGTCGTCGAAGTGGCAATTGCACATTGGTCGATGGGTTCGCGCAAGGCAGGATATCATCGGTTTCCCCTGAGTGAGAGCATACTAAATCTTTCGGGCACAGGACTGAACAGATGTACGCATGCATGCCCAAATCGAATTCTCTCAAGGAAGCAGGAGCCTAGACACACACACACACACACGTCCTGTTACGCATCACCTGTCCTTTTCAGTGCAGGGGCCTTAAGGACAGGCTCGAAACCCGGGTAGTTCTGGTCAGAGATCCGAAGGGGGCCATTCCGACCTCCCTCAAAGAGGTTTCGTTGTTTTTGGTGCGTCGTTTTTTTTGGAGGTGAGCCGCCACTTCACCACGGGCCTGGGGGGCGGGAGCCCCTGGTTCCCCTCCACCGGGGTCTTCGAGGGCGAGGCGGCGGCCACGTTGGCGGAGGAGTTGTTTCACACCATCCAGTACTGCCACCTGGGTCCCCAAGCTGTGTGCATGCGCCCGAGCTCGAAACTCAAAACACGAGCTTTTTGCAGTTTTGACAAAGGCTGGGAGTGAACCATCAACCATCTGACACTTTCTCTGATTTGGTTTGGACTCTGCCTTCTCGGCTTTACCCAAAGACCCGAGTAAATCTGTTTCAGGCAAGCAGAGTTGGAAGGGACATGCACGGGTCAGCGGACGGAGGTATCACAAGGCCTACAAGTATGCCATGGAAAGGCACATCTATACCACCGACAATTCGGCGGAGGAAGTCGACGGGGAACCTGTGCCTACGGTTCAAGCCGACGAGTACATGGCAATGGCGCTGATGAGATGGCTCGGAGTCAATAGAGGCTTCTCGGAATACGCGATTCCTGGCAATACTGCTGAAAGAACGGGGCGGCAGAGCCTGCGCGACCACGACCAAAATGCGTTTTGCATCCTGTCCACGATATTCCGCGCCGATGACAGCTGGAACCCAGAGGAGTCTTTGGAGCCCTGGAGGAGTTTCAGCAACCAGGGCATGGACGTGAAGGATGTGGCAGACTTCTGCACTCCGGCGCCCAGACTTCCACAGCAACAACTTTCTCCAACTTGATTGAGATATTTGCTCCAAAGGAAACAAGACCTTGTTAAAGCCGACAGCCTCAGCCGCTTGATTTTCAAGCTCTACTCCTTAGATATGGGTGCCTCGTGTGTGTGTGTGTGTGTGTGTGTGTGTGTGTGTGTGTGTGTGTTTGTGGTCATAGAGCTATAAGTGTCGGGCGGCAAGTCGTAGGTGGGCTGAGTCGCTTTTCCAAGCGCTGGGATTGCAGGTTCTGGCGCAGCTGGCCGAAGGCTGCCCCAACGCCTCTCTGGCGTGGCCCGCGCGGCCCCGAAAGATACCCTGAACAGACTTCCAAAGGCGAAGGAGCTGCGGACCTGCCTTCCGGTCAGATTTAGAGCGCGTCGGGCTGCTAGATGCCCGCAATGCGAAACGCGCATGCGCAAAGCGTTCAGAAGCTGTTTGGTGGGTTGAACATGTTTCATGTATTGGAAAGTCATAGTCTCAGAGCTGTGGTGGCACAGTTGCAGTCAGTTTGTACCTTCATATAAATACAGCGACAAATCCAACATGTCCGAGTCACAAATGCGAGTGACCCTTTTATTCATGTTCGGAATCGATCGAAATGTGCAATTATCAATGGCGAAGGCACATAAAATATAGACAGTAATTCGATGCTGCAGCTCAAAACAAGTTTGTGTCTGTTGTGTATTCTGTTTTTGAACCAATTGACCTTCATGCAATCATATATTATCACCATTGCGTTGTGGCTGAAGGCCCTTCTTTGATGCAGAAGATAAAAGCCAACAATTGCTGCCTTGCTCTCGCGCCAAAGTATGCAATACACATACCAAGGACTTCCAGTACATTACAATCCATTAGACATCAGGTTTTTCTCTTGAAACAGATCCAGGGCCACAAAGACTGCCCAGAGTGTGTATCTTCTCCTTAGGGATTAGCTGCCCCAGTACGGGACTTACCCCCCCTCCCCAAACAGAATTCCAGTTGCTGGCAAAGGCTGGGAGCATCTTGGCAGGGTGAAGAAGGTTTCGAGGCGCTACCATGCCCACCCCCACCCCCCACCCCCCACCCCCAGCGAGCGCCATGTCAATGTTTTGACGAAGGCAGGGCCGGGGAAGTGTTGGAAGCGGGTTTGGGCGGGTATCTAACAGCCCGATACCATTTAAAGGGAGGGGGCGTGAACTTCGGCCCCCCCCGCTTCTTGCCGTGACAGATGCAGCAGAAACGAAAAGCGTGGTCCGTCCCTCCCTGAGAGGAGGTAAACACGGTCGTGGGGCTGATGTGCACAAACACGCACGCACAGAGTCACGTGTTACCATGTTGCTCCCTGTGTCCCAGGCCGCTCTAGGAACTGAAAGTATCGCACCCGGCAGATGCGCAATAGACACTCAGCCCTCAGCCCGACAATCCCTTCAACACCCTCCAAGACAAGCATCAAAGCGGGTGCAAAGATGGGTGTACCAAGCAGCCAAGGTTGTTACGCTCATTCTCCGAGCTCTGAAACACTACCCTTTTAGGTGGATCCAAACGGCTCGCAGAAGCCCCAGGCTTAGGCTCAGCCATGGCCCTGACGGCGCCACAGCTGGCAGCTCCACGGCCTCTTGCACCGGCACCGGCCGTCAAAGCTGCGGCGTTGCGTGCAACTCGGAAGGCCAAGCTCGTCAACCCGGGGCTGATGGAACTTCCAGGAATGCTGGAGTTGGTTTTTGTGGCGAAGTTGTTTTTGCTTCTGTTCATGCCCTGGTGTCAACACAGTGAGGGGAAGCAGAGGCTTGGACCTCCGCTTCGCAACCCATGAAACTGACCTCCCAGGATCCAGGATTCCTTTCCTTCCAGACGGGAAGGGCAAGGAACCCTATCGATCATCCAAGGTCTCAGAGGCGGCCGAAAAGACCGCTCCAAAAGCAGGCGCTGCTTTTGGATGTTGCGAAACATGCTCTGAACCAAGTTGTGTTGCTTACTATCTGGAACGGTCGCCACATTCAAACAAGAGGAGTCATGACACATTGGTGTTTGTGTGGACGATGCGGGTGGCACTATTTTGGTCGTAGTGCTGTACCGTCAGATGGAACGACGTGGAAGAGCTTTGTGAACACAGCGGGACCATTGTCAGTCTCAACATCAATTTGTCTTGCACTTTTGCGCCAGGCTGGACGACTGGGTTGGCTGCAGGCGCCTTTGTCGGGGCATACTGCCGGACGCGCAGGTGGCGAACCTGTGCTTCTTGGCACTCGAGGGTGCAGTTTTTCTTTCATGACTTGGACAGCCAATGACTGACATCCTCCAAGCAGTCTTATTTGGCGTGTGGCCCCTGTTTTGTAGATGAAGCAGATCACCTCTGCGGGAGAGGTAAAACAAAAACACAATTGGGTCCGCTCTGGCCAGAAACACAAGTCGTTCTTGCACGTGGCCCGGTCAATGCTCTGGAGCTTTCTTCGAGGAGTGTTGTCATTCCTCACGCTGAGGTGAAAGCCACCAAGATCCTGGAAGCTCCCGCCAAGAAGGCGGAAGCGACTCTCGAGCCACCTGATGAGCCTGACGAGCACAATGTGATCGTTGCACTAGTTGCAGCGGCGTCCCATGGCGGCACCATGAGGACTTCCGCCTTACCGCGTGCGCTTTGCAGTTCTTGCTTAGACCACATCTTAGGTACGTCATTTGGCAGATGGACAAGGTCAACATGTCCATTGCCATTCTGCCTATGGCAGCTGATTTTTCCTGGGATTCTTCGGAGCAAGGACTCATACAGAGTTCGATTTTCTGGGGCTATGCCGCCACACAAGTCATTGGTGGGCTTCTTGCGACAAAGTTCGGCCTGAGTCTTAGTTGAAGCACCATACGCGAGCAGGATGACATGGGACAATTCAGTGTGTGGTCTTGGAGTCACGTTTGCCTTTGCATTCGCGGCCACGCCATCCATGATGCATTGAAAGGACAATCTGGTACAGGGACATAATCGACAATTTGCAACAGCTAAGAAACGGTTTGACTCCTCCAGATCATGTTTCCGCATTAAGCATACAAATCTTTGCCCTTTCGGTGCACAGCGAATCAGAATAGGCCCAGCAGGTCCTTTGAATGGGACTGTCATGACAAGCTTGGCGGGTTTTGAGAAGGGAATTGTGAGGCATGAGACAAACCTGGGAATTGGCGAGCCCAGTGCTTTTGTCTATGAGTGCTTTGAACAGCTGCTTTTGCCTCGGCATCTCCACTTGCCCAGCTCAGGCAGTGTGGAAAAGGCATGCATAACTCATGGCGAGCTCACCTGGGGTAACATGAGCTCGTGGTAAAGCTCCTTTACTCGGGGATCCACATCCCGCGTTCTCATGACTTGCAGGAATCGAACGCACCCCACACACACATTCATACTTGTACAGCCCTTCTTGGTTTAGAAGTCCTTTTCCCCTAGGCCCCACTCATATTTGACACCTCCCATTCTTTCGCTCTTCTCAGGCACACACACACACACATGCACAAGCACCCAAATCTTCATTTTCACAAGCAGGCGAGTTCATTCTATCGGCCTTGCACGTCACCGTGTCACTTTGTATGTCTGAGGGGGCAAGCGGGTGCTGCTCTTCGCGGTGTCCCTGTGGTCAGTGGCCACCATGCTGGCGCCCCTCGCTGCCTCCTACTCCACGGAGCTCTTCGTGGCCAGCCGCGTGCTGGTGGGCATTGGGGAGGGCCTGGCTCCGGCGGCCGGGCTGCGGATGGTGGCCACCTGGGTGCCGGAGGAAAGGGGAGCACACGGGGGGCTTTGGGTTTGGGGGATTGGGCTTGGGCATTTCGAGCTTCGGTTGGAGGGTTGAGACGAAATGAGAATTCAAAGGTTGGAACCTGTGTCGGTTTCTCGACCAGGCAGAGAGGAGCCGAGCCATTTCCACCTTGGGAGCTGGAAAGACAGGCGGGAAGGGAAGGAGGAGAGTACTTAAAAGCAGTGAATTCATCCCATGGCATAGCATGGACACCCCCCTCCCTTTGCAGCCTTTTCTTTGGTCCTTCAAAGGGGGAAGCTATTGTTTGGTACTGGCAAGAAGACAGCAAGATGGGTAAATGAAGGAATCGAACAGTATTTTGGTGTGTTCATGTTTGTTGCTGCCTCAAATCTCAAGTGCTTTTTTGCTAATCAGACTGAACTCATGGCTATACTCGTGGTTTTGCTTCTAGATACTGTACGTTATTTGAGTGTAACTTCTTTTTGGGTCGTCGCATCAGCCATTGCTTATACTTGATTGACCAATGCCAACCGTCTTCAAGGTGACATGCGTTCGGCGAAGCCCAGAGCTTCCCCAAACAGATTCACAGGATGTCCAGCAATGGGCCTAAAGTGCGCACTTCAAACTCAAAAAAATCCGCCAGATTAGGTTTGGGCGACTGATTTTTACTGGGACAGGATCCCTAAAAGAACCCTTCCGATTACGCTCCGAATTTCTCTGAAGATACGAAGTCAGCTGTGACATGGCGTTTGAGAAGTCGTCGCTTGGCTCAGGGGGCTCCATTGCGGGGCTGCTGCTGGCGCCCTTCGTGATCGGCGCCTTCGGGTGGCAGGCGATGTTCTTCTCCTTCGGCTTCCTGGGGCTCCTGTGGGCCGGCGTGTGGTCCGTCAAGGCGGCTGGGAGAGGGTCTGTTGGGGTGAGGATGTGCTTTGATTTGATCTCTCATGGCTGTTGAAAGGTTCGTTGTGTGGGCGAAAACAAATAGATCTGAGCTCTTAACATGAGTTGCTTACATGACTTCTGTTTGTTTACAGAGCGACTGGACGTTGCTTCAATCATTTTCAGCAAGGGACTTGGGACTTCCATGCCTGTGAGCTTAAGTAGCTTGGGACGGAAAGAAAGTGATGCTGGCAGTGAAGCAAAGGTCTCAGGTCGAAAGACGTTTGCCTTAGCTTGGATGAGTTTCATGCAGTGATCAAAGCATGTCCTCTGTGAGGGCTACTTCATTTGTCCCTGTTTGCATTCGCTGCTGTTAGCTTCCCCATCGACTTGAGCCGTCGGCTAGGGCAAGGACCGCGAGGGCAGTGTGGGTGCCGCCAGCGACGACATCCCCTGGCAGCGGATCCTCTCCACGCCGCAGCTTTGGGGCATCGTGGCCGCCCACTTCTGCCACGACTGGGGCGGCTATGCCCTCCTCACATGGACCCCCAGCACCGCGACCTGAGCAAGGGAAGTAGCGCAGCCTTGCCCCCATTCACATGGGTCGCTGTTTTGTGCAATTTGGTTTGTTTACAATACTGTTGTTGGGCTTTGCAACAGCTTTCCCATTTGTTCACCTTAATGTCATTTTTATGTTTATCAGGCCAGGTTACGTAGAATTAGGGTTGAAGACCCCACCACACTCACTGACTGATTTGTTGTAAGCCAACCACCTTGGAAACATCAACCAGCATACGAGCATGAAAAGCACAGGTCATATCAGACGTCAGCACCAAGCCTTTTTTTCTGTGACTGCCCGTTTCGCGGCTCACATCGAGGCTACCTGAATAAAGCTTTGGGCTACGACCTCACGGGTAGCAGCGAGCTCACGGTGCTGCCCAGTTTGTGCGCCGTCGGGGTGGCCGCTTTCGCGGGCATCACTGCGGACAAGCTGCACGAGGAGGGCGAAGGGCAGTGGGCGCCAAGGGGGAGGAGGGAGAGGAGGGGCAATGTGGGAATCCCGGAACACGGGCGCGCAGTACATGGTTGGAGCTTTGTGCTGATTTCCTCCAGAATGGAATTCAGAATGGAACTTTGTGCTTCCTTGTACCCGCCAATGCGATTGATCTTTTTTTTTCAGTGATTCTCTGTCCACATGGAAGTGCCCCGTTCAAGCCCATTTCAGAGGACGGCATGCCGCTGACCACGGTGCGGAAGATCTTCCAGGCTCGTAGGCTCGGCGAACCGGAAGGGAAAATTCCTGTCAAGGGGCAAGGCATCCCGCCTTGGGAAACTTATTGCAAGGGCGCTGCAATCTGTAAATCCTCACGTGTTTTTGCCAGGGCGTCGGGTTTTTCATCCCCTGCCTGATGCTTGGGCTGCTCGCCAGCCTTTCCGAGCCGGGCTCACTGATGCCAATCATTCTTCTGACGGTGGGCATCGCCGGGGGCTCCTTCTCATACGCGGGGCTGTACTCGAGCCATGCCGACCTCAGCGCCAAGTACAGCGGCATTGTGAACGGCGTGTCCACCACCTTTGGGGCTCTGGCCGGGGTGTGCTCCAACGCCTACGTGGGCTACGCGCTGAAGACCACGGGCTCGTGGACGCAGGCCCTGTTCCTGCCGGCCATTGGCCTGTACTTGGTGGGCTGGGCGCTCTACACGCTGCTTTACGACGCGACACCCATCGACTGGGACGCCGAAGAAAGCTGAGCAGATCTTCAATGTGAGCGACGGTCTCCGACCAACAAAAAACGGCCACGCAGCGTCAGTTTCCCAGTGTACGGTCTTGGAACAGAAACGTTCGGGTCTATGCTGCTGAAGGGGGGCTTCCATGGAAGGAGAAGCAGCTGCCGGCATGATGCCAGTTTCTTGATGTCCACAGCAGTGTTCTTTACCAATGTTGTTTGGCCTTCTCAGTGTGGAACTGAGGGTGCTGAAGGCTCCCGTGGTGAAAATGGCAGCATCATTTGCAGCCCAGAATGCTGCGAACCACCCATCAGGTCTTTGAGTCTGTTTGTTCACGATATCAGGAGATCCGAGGCAAGCTTTTTCAATTTGAAAGAATTACACCTCGGGGGACCACCAAACCACCAGGTCTGTTGGAGCTTTTTTAATATTTCTGTTTTGGGGTCCACTTGGAAGCTACAGCGAGTCAACGATAATTTGTTTAGACCCACCTGTCACTGCGCAGACTTGGCTCAGCGAATCGAGCCATGCCTTGCCTCCTCTTGCTGCGTGCAGCGGCAGCCTGAGCTCGTCCTGTAAGCAGAATCGGTTCTGCTTTTGTTTTTTCGTTTTGAAGCAACCTGAAAACGATGCCCTCATGCACCCCCCATATATTGTCCAATGGGGTTGCGGCAAAGGGGTTGGCCGGCCAGTGTTTGGAGAGTCTCGGAGCGGCCAAAGGGGGCCCTGGGTTTGTTTCACATGTTCCTTTGGACCGTTTGGCCCGACATCTGCTCTCCGGCTTTCTTGAGGCCCGGCGGCCGGGCTTTGCCCTGGTCACCAGGCAGAGCGCAGGGGTGTCGGTAGTTCCGTTGTCCATTGTGCGGGTTCGGGTGGTTGTTGAGCATCGTGTCGCAGGCTTTATGTCCGAGAGAGCATTCATCAACTCGATGTGATCTGCCGCAATTGCATGGATGCAATCAGATCGTGATGACATGTGCGCAATTAAGCAACTGCCCTCGAATGAGCCAACCAGGAAGCAGTCCTGGCCCGTTTGTCTCAGGGCAGCCTGGCGCCCTTGCAGCTCATGGCCGGGCAAGGCCGGGCGTGCGGGGGCTGAGCTCATTGGGATGAAAGGGGCAGGAGTGGGCATTCAAGGGGACCATTTCCAGGAAGACCTGTGAGATGACTGGCAGCAGTATATCTTAGGAGAGAGTTGCATTGCAATCAAGCAAATACCAGGAGGAACAGTAGACACGTCGCGTCTTGTGTTGAGGCGCAGCTGTTTGGCAGGCTGTAAGCCAGACTTGGACATTTTGCTTGAAATTTCAATGGAAGCCCGCTTTCCCAGCCAGCGGAGATTGATAAAGGAGTATTGAGGACTCACCAGCGTCATGCTCGCTCTCAAGCAGGGTCATATTCTTCTCATGTCCGATGAAGTTTTCAGTTGCATCGAGTTTCCTAATGCAACTCGCCTTGGAAGGATGCTTCACAAGTTGGTAACTTACTCCAGGCTTGCGCTCGGGAAATCGAATTTTGCGATGCAAGAAGCACAAAAACAGGGGGGAGGCAGGGGAAGTCGAGCATTCGCAGTGGGAGTCGAGCATTCGCAGTGGGCTGAAAGCAATCAACTCGAGGAGGCAACGCCATGCTCCCTGTCGGCGCCCTCGCGTAGAGGTCCAGGCTGGGGGGTTCGTTCTCGAGCTTCGATGGGCTGGGTCTCTTTTGCGACTCTGGACTAGTGACTTTGGTGGCCTGAACTTGTGAACTTCATGGAGTTGGCAAGAGGATCGGATCGCTTGCCCGGCAGGGAAGTCCCTGACCGACACAGAGCTTCCAACCCGCTCGCTGCGCCCGGCGAGCACGGATTCTGCGGGCGACCCGCCGGCGCACTCGGCGCCACGGGCAAGCCACGACGCACACGCAGAACGGGCACCTCGATCGGATCAGCCCATGATGGCAGATGCGGGGCGCCCGGTCGACATTTGCCTAGCTTGTGTTTCCAGAAATCTAAATTGCAATAAGATGGGAACAGACCTTGAGTCCGCTCTGCAAAATTCTGGCTGGGTTCAACCTTTCGTGCACCATTTTTTCGCAGTGGCCAAGGCCAGAGTCATGCTGGTGGCAGGGGCGCTTCTCTGCTTTGGCGGGAGCATGTATTCAGTTTATGCCCGGGCCTTATTTCTAAGTTCAATCCGGGCAGATCCAAGGTGGCATCATCAATTTGACATGTACAATATTGTACAGGCTAGTTTGTCCTCCATGACAAAACCTATGCCAAATGAGTTGTTGCATCATTGTGGCTCTGCCCCGCTCCCTCAGCGTAGAACAACGGTTTACATCAGCATGGGCCAAGCTATGCGTGACTGTGCTTGCATGGGGGGCAAGCTTCGCATGAAATGCCCAGATGCCAGGTTGCGGTGACCCACGACCCGAACCGCAAAGAGGACCGCCCCATGCTGAAGCGTGGGGAGTACATGGCTGGCGGCAGCGTCGCCGGGTAGCCTAATCGGAAAAAAAAGGAACACGCCCATGCTGTCCCTGACGTTCGCTTGGAACTTGTTTGTGGGTGCGCTGCTGACTTGGATTGTGACGTGCGGCCTTCACTTGGGTTGCACCTAGGTGGGAGCGCTGGTAATGATGTACCTGCTCATGCGCAGATGAGAGGAAGAGAAGCTGATCAAGTTTGCATGGCGGCGTTCAAGATGCAAAGAAGTCGGTTTGTACCTGTCATGTTCTTCAAGCCAACATGCACTGCTGATCCGGAGCTTAAGCCTAGTCTCTGGAAAGAGAGCCGCGCGCATGCAACCATTGCCCAGGGAAGTCTCACCAGTGGACCCAGTTCGACCAGATACGTGCCTGCGAGTGAGCCGGCAGTGTCGAGGTTCTAGTGCTCCCGGGCGATAGGAATGTTTGGCGACCTGCAACAAGACCCGGAAAGGCACTCCTTTCGACTTCAATGCTCTTGGAGCAATCAGCCACGAGTTCCACGCAAAGCACGTTGCAACAAATTTTCAAGCAACAGGTCCGCATTGGACGACTTTTGTTCAGCAGCCTTGAAATTCCGCGGTCGCCATTCTTGCTTGAAGGACTGCTTTTGCGTGGACAGCTTAGATGACTCAACAGACAGGAAGCCTTTGCCACCACCTGCCAGGGTATCCCAAGCCAGCTTTGTGGACACACCTCAAGCTCATAGCAAGTCCATTGCAAACCGGCAAGCTGCCGCTTGCCGCCGCCAGCGCGGCTCCAGCGGCAGCAATGCCAAAGGCCATGCTTGGTGAGAAGGAGTTGCTCTCCTGGTTTGCCATTTTTATCCTCTGGAAGCAACAAGGGGATGTGGAATGGCTCCTTTGGTTGAGCTTGCATGAGGCCTCGCAGCTTCTGGTGGCCCTGCTTTCAGAGCCTTCCAGTGGTCGTGGCCGAGGTGCTGCAATGAGGCGGGTAAGGATGTCAGGAGTTCGATACGTTTTCCAGCAGTGCATGTCAGGAGTAGCTTTGCTCAGCCGCCCGCAGCGGGTGCGGGGGCTAGTGGAGCTGGAGGGGCTGGAGGCTACCACGGAGGCGGCTATGGCGGTGGCAGCCATGGCAGCGGAGGCGGCTATGGCGGCAGTGGCGGCTATGGCGGTGGCAATTACCAGGGTGGCGGCGGCTACGATGGCGGTGGCGGCTACGGCGGCTACGGTGGCGGCGGCTACGGTGGCGATCACGGTGGCCACGGCTATGACTACGGTGGCGGCTATGGTGATGGCTACGGAGACTATGGCGGCGGGTATGGGGGTGATGAGTATGGCCCGGAGAGCGGCGCACCAGGAGCACCAGGAGCACCAGGGGCCAAAGGTGCGGGGAAAGGAATGGACACAGAAGGCGCGGCGGAGCGGCAGCTCATTTGTCTGTTTTAGTCTAAGCGCAGTTGCTTGAGTTGGCTGTCTCCATATCATGGGTCGAATTTGCGAATCTTGTAAACAGCCCCACTGATCACATGGAAGCCGACGGAAGCGTTAGGTTCAGTTGGGTTTCATGTCACATCCTGTTCCAGGCGTCGAAGATGACGCACAGGGCGAAGGGCTGGACGCAGGTGAGGGTCTTCCTCCGGCGGAAGAGCCGGAGGAGGTGGAGGCGGTTCCGCCGGAGGAGTGAAGTGGGCCTCTTTGTTGTTTACGCTGCAGAGGTATATGTCGTGTTTGGCGGGTTTTATACACGAATCAAGTCACCGTCCACATCGGCACTCCATCCCTCCATGTTGCAGTGGTCTCAGCACGCATGCCATGTTCGCTCTTCGCACGCAGAGGGGACATAGACTGGCACAGCTTGAACATTGGTCAGCACTGGTGTTCGAGTGTGTTCTTGAGAATGTAGCGATCGGTTGATGTTTCTGCATCCATTTCTTTGCATGCCCCACTGCTTGTGTCGCTTGCCGCTCCAAGTGGAGAAGGAGGAGGCCTACGAGGAGGCCCCTTACGAGGAGGCTCCTGAGGCCTTTGAAGAGACCCCGGAGTCTGGTCCTGGGCAAGGCCCTCCCGTGATGCTGGCGCTGCACTTAGCGCACAATGGATATGCGGGCAATTCGGTTGGCTGAGATGGCTGAGAATCCAAGGTGAACAGCGAAGGCCAGAACATCCTTGCAAAGGAGAAAACCAAGCACGGGGCCCAGAGAAGTGAAAGCAGGTTCCTGTGAAATACTAATTCCCGAAAGCATCGCGAAGGGTTCTTCCGCGCGGAGCTCTCGGACCAACTTGCCTAGAGTCACTGGCGCAGAGTCAAATACATAGAGCCAAGTGCATGGAGCCAAGTGCATAGAGCCAAGTGCATTGAGCCAAGTGCATAGAGCTCGGCGTTAGCAGCTATGTAAGTTAAGCTTAGGTTTCTTGATCGTCGATCCGGTTTGCGACCCTCTGCGGGTGGTCGAGGTGCAAACACTCGAGGTTTTTTGCGATTTCTGATCTTCCCGCGCAACCCTCTGCGGGGATCGGTGTGGTCGAGGTGCAAAAACCCGAGGTGTTTTTGAGAGATTTTGCGGTGCGCGGATGAACCCTCTGCGGGGATCGGCGTGGTCGAGGTGCAAAAAATCAAGTTTTTTTGTGATTTCTGATCTGCCCGCGCAACCCTCTCCGGGGATCGGCGTGGTCGAGGTGCAAAAGCTCGAGTTTGTTTTTTTGGCGTTTTTGCGGTGCGCGGAGGAACCCTCTGCGCGGATCGGCGTGGTCGAGGTTACAAGAGCTCGAGGTTTCTTGCGGTTCCTGATCTGCCCGCGCCTCTGCGGGGATCGGCGTGGTCGAGGTGCAAAAACTTGAGTTTTTTTGTGTTTTTGCGGCGCGCGGATGAATCTTCTGCGGGGATCGTGCGTGTCGACGCGCTCTCGCGAACCCTCTGCGGAGATCGTGCGTGTCGAGGCGCTCTCGCTGCGGCGCCGCGCGATTGTAGTGCTCGCGAATTGGCCTTTGGAAGTTGTCTCGTGGTTTGCGCGCCTGCTTGCGCAATCTCGCGGTCGCGGGTTCGATTCCCCCCTGGTCCGCGGCAGCTCCGGCTCAAGCAAAGAAGCCGTAGTATGTGGAGTGTACTCCTGGCGGCTCCGACCAGAAAATCGCAACCCTGAAGCGCAGACTTCTAGTGCTCGGAGCACCTCCACAGCTCAGCTCAGGCTGAGCGTCTTGCGCACAGATACAAGCGCCGAGCGTCTTGCGGAGAGAAACTTGCACAGAGCAACGTGCACAGAACAGCTTGAAGACAGACGTCGAGCCACTTGCGTGCAGCAGCTTGCAGAGAGCAACTTGCGCGCAGCAGCCTGGAACAATGCAGCTTGCGCAGACACTGCGATGTTTCCTCTCGTAGGACGATGACACGGGGCTCTCATGTGACCATACACATTGAGCATGGCCGCGCGCAGACACGCTCAACGCATCGATGTAAAAAGGTGTCTCCGCGGTTGGAAGAGCGCTTGGGGAAAAGTATGGAAAAATGTTTTCGGGCCAATCGTCCTCTAGTATTTTGATTTTGCTTGTCCTTGTCCGACTTTCCCCTGGGCCCTGCATCAGGCAGCTGATCAACAAGGTGAACATCTTGTCGAAGTCGCTGCAGGCCTGAAATTCACAAGCTCCTCAACAGAGTGCTCAGGGGCATGGTGGGGATGAACCCTGTCGGGTTTGTTTGTTTGTTTGTTTGTTTGTTTGTTTGTTTTTTTGTTTGTTTTTTTTGTTTGTTTGTGGCCACCGTTTCTTCTACGTGCATGCAGGCGAAGCTCCCGACCTACGATGAGGGGTCGTAGCATCCTCAGTAAGTCGGGAATGTTCGATCTGTCGGAAGCTCCTTTTGTGATGGGGCAATTGCCACACGCATTGCAGGGGCATTTCCTCCTTCGGATCCAACCTGAGAACTCAGGGACCTCCCAGAACCAGAGGATGAGATGCGGGAGATTTGCCGGGCCCGAGAGGCCAGTTGCATGGATGGGACTTGCGCGAACGGATGGGGTGGGCGTGTGGATGGGACTTGCAGCCAGGTTTGATTGCTCCACCCCAAGTGCAAAAAGCATCCGGGACTTTTGCGCCAGGTGGAGATCAATAAGATGGAGCAGGCAGCAGAGATTCTTGCAGTTCGGGGGAAGATCGGGGCTTCTCACGGGGGGATATTGGAGCGCTAGACGGAGCGGTGCGGACTACCTCTCCCTATAGTTTTGTCACTAACTTCGGGTTTGAAGTTTTGCTTCTGAGATGTAATTCCAGAGAGCCTTGAGTGTAACCATCTCCGAAAAGCCTTTTGGAAGTGACCCAGCTGCGAAAAGGAGGCAGCCTTGGCCAGGCCCGGACCGCTGCAGAGATTGCGCGGCTGGAGAATGAGGCGCTACTCAGCCAAGTCATGTTGCAGCCCACGGGTTGTGAACGCTTTGATTGATGGGACGTCATGGCGCTTGCAGTTAGCGACCCGTCGGTGCAACGGGGTGTAGCAGTTTGAAGCCTTTGCCAGGAAGAAGGAGGGGACGTGGATGAGGTGGCCATTGACGAGGAGGCCTCCGAGCCGAGAGCGAACTCCAAATTTCGATGGGCTGGTTCTGTTTGTCGGATGATCCAAATGTGAATGTTAATGTGTGAGAGAACAAATAGACGTTTCCTCAATCCAAGCACCAGCCCTCACGCTTGAGGGAACCTTGATCCGAACACTGAGCAACTTTGCAATGAACAGATGCAGCTCAATCGGCACCTGCGAGATGTTCGAAGGCAGTCAAGCTTCAGGAGCAGAAGAAAGCACGTATACTCGAAAAGGAAGCAGGGGCTGCTTCATCGGCAGAGGGAACGCGCTGAACCGGCCATTTCATGGCACAGGCAACCTTTAGTGAATACACGCGCAAGTATGATGAGTATTTGCGTGATAGGGCGAAGGCATGACGGCGACGTTCAACACGTGCTCTGCGATGTTTGTGGGCATGTGTGTTTGTCTGACAGAAACGGTCTCTAGCCTTCTTTGTGTTGTATTGCCAGGGGAGTGTGCACTAGGCTTGTTGGAGATGGGCAGCCTGTCATGGGCTTGTTCAGAGGCCATTTCACGAGGCTTTGACCAGCCCCGCCCACGAATCCACACCAACGCACCCATGGCTACGCCCCTTCTCGAGGCTAAGAAGATGGAGGAAGAGTGGCCCGCGGTGGCCTTTGAGAATCCCGCCTCGTGTTTGGACGTGCTTGCCAACACAAAGTTGATTCAACTTGATTGAATGCGGGAAACATCTGGTGGAGTGCAGATTCCACGACAAACTAAGAGGGACACTGTGGTCGAACAACGAAGGTGGATACCAAACAGGATCACCAACAATGTCGACTTTCCACATGCTGAGGGTGATGAGTACGACGACTATTATGGATATCCGCCACCTCCAGACACTCGGAACAAGGAGGCAGATCCGCTTGTGAACCCATTCAAACTTTGACACTTTGGGGTGCATTATGTGCATGATCAGGCTGCCTTCTCTGTATCTTGGACGACGGTTCGTTCGAAGGACCCCTTTGGCGGACCACTTCCCGGATGGACACCTTTAGTTGGACCGTCCATATGCCCCAAACGACATGTGACATTTGTGACAATCATCCCGGTTTTCTGTTGCAAGTCCGGGGGTCTGAAATTTGCGATGGCTGAGGACGCCCAGGGACCCTACGCGGATCCCTACGCGCATGATCCCAACGCCGGCCACGGCGCACCACCGCCGGGGCCGGCGGGGCCTGCGGGGCCGGCGGCACCTGCGCCAGCTGCGGCCTTTTGCCCGGCGCAGCTGGCACTGACCTCAGAGATCCATTCGGTTTTTTGAGGGTTCCCTCCAAGGAAAAAGTTAGCCACCAGCTCGGTGCATGCGCTCCGAGAGTTGCTCAGGCGGATTTCTTTTTGATGTGCTTGGTAGCTTGCTTCTACCAAACTCGCTCTCTAGCGTCAAACACCGACGAAAGAGTACTCAACAGCACCAGTTTGTGTACTGGGTTTATTTGGTGATTTCCAACCGTCGTTGGTTCCAATCTTTCCACAAGGAACTTTGCGACGTGACTCAGTGTGATTTCTTTTTCTTCCTTTTTTCCCGGAAGCATTGCGAAGGGTTCTTCTTCTAAAAGCGGCTGCCAACTTCACCTGCCAACTTCTCATGCCAACTTGTCGAGAGTTACTTCACCTGCCAACTTCTCATGCCAACTTGTCGAGAGTTACTTCACCTGCCAACTTCTCATGCCAACTTGTCGAGAGTTACTTCACCTGCCAACTTCTCATGCCAACTTGTCGAGAGTTACTTCACCTGCCAACTTCTCATGCCAACTTGTCGAGAGTTACTTCACCTGCCAACTTCTCATGCCAACTTGTCGAGAGTTACTTCACCTGCCAACTTCTCATGCCAACTTGTCGAGAGTTACTTCACCTGCCTTCTCATGCCAACTTTTTGAGAGTTACTTCACCTGCCAACTTCTGCCAACTGTCAACTTTTCGGCTGTTATCTCATTCTACTAAAAGCACAAGCTAAAATGTCAACTTTTCGGCTGTTATCTCATTCTACTAAAAGCACAAGCTAATTTGTCGGGTGTTACTTCACTATCCTAAAAACACAAGCTAACTTTTCTGTTCTACCTTCACATCTCGACTCTTAATTCTTCTTCTTTTTATGGCGGGGGTAGGCCCGACGGGAGCTTACGAAACGCACCCCTCTGCGGAGATCGTGCGTGTCGAAGCGCTCTCGCTGTGGCGCCGTGCGAATTTGTCTTGACCTTGGCGAACCCTCTGCGGAGATCGTGCGTGTCGAAGCGCTCTCGCTGTGGCGCCGTGCGAATTTGTCTTGACCTTGGCGAACCCTCTGCGGAGATCGTGCGTGTCGAAGCGCTCTCGCTGTGGCGCCGTGCGAATTTGTCTTGACCTTGGCGAACCCTCTGCGGAGATCGTGCGTGTCGAAGCGCTCTCGCTGTGGCGCCGTGCGAATTTGTCTTGACCTTGGCGAACCCTCTGCGGAGATCGCTCTCGCTGTGTGCGAAGTCTTGCTCTCTGCTGTGGCGCCGTGCGAATTTGTCTTGACCTTGGCGAACCCTCTGCGGAGATCGTGCGTGTCGAAGCGCTCTCGCTGTGGCGCCGTGCGAATTTGTCTTGACCTTGGCGAACCCTCTGCGGAGATCCTGCGTGTCGAAGCGCTCTCGCTGTGGCGCCGTGCGAATTTGTCTTGAGCCCGATGAACCCTCTGCGGAGATCGTGCGTGTCGAAGCGCTCTCGCTGTGGCGCCGTGCGATTTTCTTGCTCGCGAAACGGCTTTTGGAAGTTGTCTCGTGGTGTGCGCGCCTGCTTTCGCAATCCCGCGGTCCCGGGTTCGATTCCCCCCTGGTCCGCGGCAGCTCCGGCTTGAAAATCGCAGCTTTTAAGTACAAACGTAGTACGCGGAGCGTGCTCCTGCAGCTCCGGCTGGCAAATCGCAACTTTTAAGTACAGACGTAGTATGCTTCCCGCAGCTCCGGCTGGAAAATCGCAACTTTTAAGTACAAACCTAGTACGCGGAGCACATTCCCGCAGCTCCGGCTGGAAAATCGCAACTTTTAAGTACAAACGTAGTACGCGGAGCACACTCCCGCAGCTCCGGCTGGAAAATCACAACTCTTAAGTATAAAAAAATAGTACGCGAAGTACATTCCCGCAGCTCCGGCAGCACTTGCTCAGAGCAACTTGCGTAGAGCAACTTGCGCAGAGCAACTTGCACAGAGCACTTGCACAAAGCACTTGCGGACCTATCTCGGCGCGGAGAGCGTCTCCCCAGCTCCGCCGGAAAAAGAAGAAAGAACTCAGAATCGAGAAGACCGTGCGATTTTCTTGCTCGCGAAACGGCCTTTGGAAGTTGTCTCGTGGTTTGAGCGCCTGCTTTCGCAATCCCGCGGTCTCGGGTTCGATTCCCCCCTGGTCCGCGGCAGCTCCGGCTTGAAAATCGCAGCTTTTAAGTACAAACGTAGTACGCGGAGCGTGCTCCTGCAGCTCCGGCTGGCAAATCGCAACTTTTAAGTACAGACGTAGTACGCGGAGCGTGCTCCTGCAGCTCCGGCTGGCAAATCGCAACTTTTAAGTACAGACGTAGTATGCGGAGCGTGCTCCCGCAGCTCCGGCTGGAAAATCGCAACTTTTAAGTACAAACATAGTACGCGGAGCACATTCCCGCAGCTCCGGCTGGAAAATCGCAACTTTTAAGTACAAACGTAGTACGCGGAGCACACTCCCGCAGCTCCGGCTGGAAAATCACAACTTTTAAGTATAAAAAAATAGTACGCGAAGTACATTCCCACAGCTCCGGCAGCACTTGCTCAGAGCAACTTGCGTAGAGCAACTTGCGCAGAGCAACTTGCACAGAGCACTTGCACAAAGCACTTGCGGACCTATCTCGGCGCGGAGAGCGTCTCCCCAGCTCCGCCGGAAAAAGAAGAAAGAACTCAGAATCGAGAAGACCGTGCGATTTTCTTGCTCGCGAAACGGCCTTTGGAAGTTGTCTCGTGGTTTGCGCGCCTGCTTTCGCAATCCCGCGGTCTCGGGTTCGATTCCCCCCTGGTCCGCGGCAGCTCCGGCTTGAAAATCGCAGCTTTTAAGTACAAACGTAGTACGCGGAGCGTGCTCCTGCAGCTCCGGCTGGCAAATCGCAACTTTTAAGTACAGACGTAGTACGCGGAGCGTGCTCCTGCAGCTCCGGCTGGCAAATCGCAACTTTTAAGTACAGACGTAGTATGCGGAGCGTGCTCCCGCAGCTCCGGCTGGAAAATCGCAACTTTTAAGTACAAACATAGTACGCGGAGCACATTCCCGCAGCTCCGGCTGGAAAATCGCAACTTTTAAGTACAAACGTAGTACGCGGAGCACACTCCCGCAGCTCCGGCTGGAAAATCACAACTTTTAAGTACAAAAAAATAGTACGCGAAGTACATTCCCACAGCTCCGGCAGCACTTGCTCAGAGCAACTTGCGCAGAGCAACTTGCGCAGAGCAACTTGCACACAGCACTTGCACAAAGCACTTGCGGACCTATCTCGGCGCGGAGAGCGTCTCCCCAGCTCCGCCGGAAAAAGAAGAAAGAACTCCGAATCGAGAAGAGAAGGTAGAAAAGGAAAAGTCGGCTTGCAATGTAACGCCTGAAAAAAATACGTGCGCTTTACGATGCCGAAGAAACGCCCGAGAAGTTAGTTTGCGTTTTAGGATAGTGAAGTAACACTCGAAAATTTGGCTTGTGTTTTGGGACAGTGCATTTGGCTTGTGAAGTGAGATTGGGCAGTTGGCAGTTGTCATTGGCTTGTGAAGTGAGATTGGGCAGTTGGCTTTTGTAATTGGCTTGTAAAATAAACATGCGCAGTTGGATTTTGGAGTGATAGGCAGCTGACAAGAGCAATAGTAGCCGAAGCTTGGATGTCATGAGTGTCTCAGTAGCGGAGCTTGCCCAGAGAATGTTTGCGTCGACAGTTGATTAGGGCGACACGGCTTCCCGACCTGATTTATCGAGTTGTAGAAAAAAGATACATCGCATCATTTGCAGCCATGGCTCCTTTCGGTTCTTTGTTGTCAGAGCTGGGTTTTGAGAACGTGGATGCTTTCACGGTGCCTTTCGCAGACGTGAAGAAGAAGTACTTCCAGTGGCTTCGCCAGAACCATCCTGACAAGCAGGCCAACAGCTGCACGCCGCAGGTGGATCCGGAGCGAGTGAGAGCTGTCCTGGCAGCCGGACGACTTCCGTGATTTTCGTCAAGGAGACCAGTCGTCCGCTGCCTCTTCCCGCCGTGAAGAGCCGCGTGCTGCTGGCGAAGAGGATCCATGGGGATACCGGCAAACTGGTCGCTTTCCATCGGCAAAGCCTGCTTCCAAGTCGGCATCCTCTACTTCTGCGCCCAAGGCTGCGCCGCATCCTCCGGTGGATGTGGGACCTTGCTTTCACGCTCCACACTGCAAGAAGTTCTTCAAGAAGCACGGCCAAAAGACGGCCAAGAAGATGAGGGAGTACTTGTTCTTGTACGCAGCGGAGGATCGCTGCCTGACATGCTTGCGCTTCTTTGCTGACTCGCCGGACTTCGATGTTGGCTGCACCTCTTGCGGCAAGGGCGCAGAAGAATGGGCGCTAGATGGAGCTAATGGCTTCCCGCTTGACGATGACTTGGTGGACTTCTTTGGAAAGCTGAAGCTGTGATGGACGGCGGGCGGTCTGTGCGGCGCAGGCGGATCTTTCCGAAACGTCGCCGACTGGCTCTGCATTCCACAGCTCCTGGACCTTCCGGTCTGTGCGGCGCAGGCGGATTTTTTTCCCTGGCGTCCTTGAAGTTGCTGGCGCTGCCAGGGCTTTCTGCCGCACACGATTGCTGCCGACAAAAAATGTGCATTATGAGTGTCTCAGTAGCGGAGCTTGCCCAGAGAATGTTTGCGGCGACAGTTGATCAGGGCGACACGGCTTCTTTGTGTTGGTGCTATGCTTCATTTTTTGGAGGGGTGCTCCATGAGGTTGCTGTCGCTTGTCACTGCTGCTTGCACGTGCATTCATGCTCAAGGCAGTTTTCCGTGTTAGTGCTGTAGAAGGTGTCATCGCTCAGATTGCATCTTCCGAAGTGCGGATTCGTTTCCTTGGCGCACCAATCTTGTCAAAGCAGTTACAGACAGCGGGTGGCCAGAAGATATCAGAGTCGCGCGGCGCTGGCGGGTATTTCCGACGTGTCGTGTTGCCATGTCGCATTCTGGTCGCCAGCGACGTGCGCAGGCTGGACGTTGGCATGCGAGAGCGCACGATTGTTTCGCATACCCCTCTTGGTTTCTTGGAATTACCACTTTTGGCTTGCGCTGTTGGTTTCCACCGTGCGTCTTTCAGCGCGCGCAGCAGGCTGCGAATCCCTTGGATGCTCTTCCTGATGCTGAGCATTTACGGGCTGAAGCAGCAGTACATGGTCAAGACTGGCTCCATGCTGAGCTGGATGGCTCGATGAAGCTGGACAATCTTCGTGCCTTCGCAGCTGGCCTCGGCGTGCAGCAAAGGGATCCCGCATCTGGTAGTCGGCTTTCCAAGAGCCAGCTGCTTGAAGCCGTGGTTGCAGCTCTACGTTCGCGACCTGACACAGAGGCATGGTTTCGCAGTTTCCGACGTGTCGTGTTGCCATGTCGCATTCTGGTCGCCAGCGACGTGCGCAGGCTGGACGTTGGCATGCGAGAGCGCACGATTGTTTCACATACCCCTCTTGGTTTCTTGGAATTACCACTTTTGGCTTGCGCTGTTGGTTTCTTGGAATTACATGGATGCGCTAGCTGGAAGCTGCTTGGCGATAAGCTGGATGCATCTTCGTGCCTTAGCGCTGGCCTCGGCGTGCAGCAAAGGATCCGCATCTGGTAGTCGTTTCAAGGCCAGCTGCTTAAGCTGGTTGCAGCTCTACGGTCGCGACTGAACAGAGGCATGGTTTCGCAGTTTCCGACGTGCGAGTTGCCATGTCGCATTCTGGTGCCAGCGACGTGCGCATGTGGACGTTTGCATGCGAGCGCACGATTGTTTCGCATACCCTCTTGGGTTTTGGAATTACCACTTTTGGCTTGCGCTGTTGGTTTCCACCGTGTGTCTTTCAGCGCGCGCAGCAGGCTGCGAACCCTTGGATGCTCTTCCTGATGCTGAGCATTTACGGGCTGAAGCAGCAGTGGTCAAGACTGCTCCATCTGAGCTGGATGGCTCGATGAAGCTGGACAAGCTTCGTGCCTTCGCAGCTGGCCTCGGCGTGCAGCAAAAGGATCCCGCATCTGGTAGTCGGCTTTCCAAGAGCCAGCTGCTTGAAGCCGTGGTTGCAGCTCTACGTTCGCGACCTGACACAGAGGCATGGTTTCGCAGTTTCCGACGTGTCGTGTTGCCATGTCGCATTCTGGTCGCCAGCGACGTGCGCAGGCTGGACGTTGGCATGCGAGAGCGCACGATTGTTTCGCATACCCCTCTTGGTTTCTTGGAATTACCACTTTTGGCTTGCGCTGTTGGTTTCCACCGTGCGTCTTTCAGCGCGCGCAGCAGGCTGCGAATCCCTTGGATGCTCTTCCTGATGCTGAGCATTTACGGGCTGAAGCAGCAGTACATGGTCAAGACTGGCTCCATGCTGAGCTGGATGGCTCGATGAAGCTGGACAAGCTTCGTGCCTTCGCCGCTGGCCTCGGCGTGCAGCAAAAGGATCCCGCATCTGGTAGTCGGCTTTCCAAGAGCCAGTTGCTTGAAGCCGTGGTTGCAGCTCTACGTTCGCGACCTGACACAGAGGCATGGTTTCGCAGTTACAAGTAGACCCCACAAGGTTAGTTTTTATTGCTTAGCTCTTTTTGGCACCCTCAATGCTCAACTCGTTCACGACCAGCCTTTAGATACCGCAGCGTGTCTTTCAGCGCGCGTAGCGGACAGAGGAGGGCTTGCTCGAAAGATTGTTTTTGTCAACAGTGTTTCCCTGAATGTAAGAGGCTGGTCGCCTTACTCTTTTGTGCGTGTTCAAGAACTATGTGATAAGAGCGCAGGCCACTTCGTCTTCGACAGCTGTAGCGAGTTCTGGGCATGGTCTTCCCGATGCGCAGCACTTGCGAGCCGAAGCAGAAGCACGAGGTTCTGACTGGCTCCGGGCCGAGCTGGATGGCTCCATGACGGCGGCAAGGCTTCGCTCCTTTGGAGCCGGCCTAGGCGTTTCGCAGAGGGACCCCACGTCTGGCCAGCAGCGCACCAAGGGCCAGCTGCTTGCTGTCTTGGTCGAATCTCTGTGTCCTCCTTCCAGCGCAGAGGCATGGTTTTCCAAAGCGCTTGTTTCTTGTCAACAGTGTTCGCACGAACAGAGGATTGCTCGAAAGAATGTTTTTGTCAACAGTGTTTCCCTGAATGTAAGAAGCTGGTCGCCTTGCACTTTGTGCGTGTGTAAGAACTATGTTGTAAGAGCGCAGGCAACTTCGTCTTCCACAGCTGCTGCGAGTTCTGGGGATGGCTTTCAGCGCGCGCAGCAGGCTGCGAATCCTTTGGATGCTCTTCCTGATGCTGTGCATTTACGGGCTGAAGCAGCAGTACATGGTCAAGACTGGCTCCATGCTGAGCTGGATGGCTCGATGAAGCTGGACAAGCTTCGTGCCTTCGCAGCTGGCCCCGGCGTGCAGCAAAGGGATCCCGCATCTGGTAGTCGGCTTTCCAAGAGCCAGCTGCTTGAAGCCGTGGTTGCAGCTCTACGTTCGCGACCTGACACAGAGGCATGGTTTCGCAGTTACAAGTAGACCCCACAAGTTTATTTTTATTGCTTAGCTCTTTTTGGCACCCTCAATGCTCAACTCGTTCACGACCAGCCTTTAGTACCGCAGCGTGTCTTTCAGCGCGCGTAGCGGACAGAGGAGGGCTTGCTCGAAAGATTGCTTTGGTCAACAGTGTTTCCCTGAATGTAAGAAGCTGGTCGCCTTACTCTTTTGTGCGTGTTCAAGAACTATGTGATGCTTCCGGGCCTAGCATCATGTTGGCTAATCTCAGCCTGAGGCAAGGTTTTCTTTAGTTTCGGTCTATCAGTTGTGGTAGGCTGCGTCAGCGGCTGGCCGTGATGTTCTTGCAGACGACGCTTTCCCTGAGCGCGGCTGGCGTTGGGTCTGGTCATGCGTGCGGTCCGACCGCGCTGGTCTGCCAGTTGATGCTGCGCTGCTCGAGACTGAGCTGCCCTCCAAGCAGCGTCGCGCCAGTCTTTTGGCTTGGCTTTAGGGATGGCAGAAGATCGCTTGGCGGGTCGCCACTGCAGCGAGGCACAGATCAAGCAGCAGATCATCGCATGGACGACGCCGTGTTTATCGGCCTTTGGTGAGTTTGAAGCATCGTTGCCTCGCGCTGGCAAAGATGTAACTGCAGTTCCTGGCAGTGTGGATTTGCAGCCAGTTGAGGCTCTGGCAAGGCACTTGCAGGTTGCACTCATTGCGTGTGCCCTGGAGCGTGATCCAAGCAAGGGTCGAGGCGTCTGCTCGATGTCTAACATTTTTGTGCATTCCTTGTCTTTGTTTTTCCCGGAAGCATTGCGAAGGGTTCTTCTTCTAAAAGCGGCTGCCAACTTCACCTGCCAACTTCTCATGCCAACTTGTCGAGAGTTACTTCACCTGCCAACTTCTCATGCCAACTTGTCGAGAGTTACTTCACCTGCCAACTTCTCATGCCAACTTGTCGAGAGTTACTTCACCTGCTAACTTCTCATGCCAACTTGTCGAGAGTTACTTCACCTGCCTACTTCTCATGTCAACTTTTCGGCTGTTATCTCATTCTACTAAAAGCACAAGCTAATTTGTCGGGTGTTACTTCACTATCCTAAAAACACAAGCTAACTTTTCTGTTCTACCTTCACTTCTCGACTCTTAATTCTTCTTCTTTTTATGGCGGGGGTAGGCCCGACGGGAGCTTACGAAACGCACCCCTCTGCGGAGATCGTGCGTGTCGAAGCGCTCTCGCTGTGGCCCCGTGCGAATTTTCTTGAGCGATGAACGCGGAGATCGTGCGTGTCGAAGCGCTCTCGCTGCGGCGCCGTGCGAATTTGTCTTGACGGGCGAACCCTCTGCGGAGATCGTGCGTGTCGAAGCGCTCTCGCTGTGGCGCCGTGCGAATTTGTCTTGACCTTGGCGAACCCTCTGCGGAGATCGTGCGTGTCGAAGCGCTCTCGCTGTGGCGCCGTGCGAATTTGTCTTGACCTTGGCGAACCCTCTGCGGAGATCGTGCGTGTCGAAGCGCTCTCGCTGTGGCGCCGTGCGAATTTGTCTTGCGCGGCGAACCCTCTGCGGAGATCGTGCGTGTCGAAGCGCTCTCGCTGTGGCGCCGCGCGAATTGTCTTGGTCCGGCGAACCCTCTGCGGAGATCCTGCGTGTCGAAGCGCTCTCGCTGTGGCGCCGTGCGAATTTGTCTTGAGCCCGATGAACCCTCTGCGGAGATCGTGCGTGTCGGATCGCTCTCGCTGTGGCGCCGTGCGCATCTGTCTTGAGCCCGATGAACCCTCTGCGGAGATCGTGCGTGTCGAAGCGCTCTCGCTGTGGCGCCGTGCGATTTTCTTGCTCGCGAAACGGCCTTTGGAAGTTGTCTCGTGGTTTGCGCGCCTGCTTTCGCAATCCCGCGGTCTCGGGTTCGATTCCCCCCTGGTCCGCGGCAGCTCCGGCTTGAAAATCGCAGCTTTTAAGTACAAACGTAGTACGCGGAGCGTGCTCCTGCAGCTCCGGCTGGCAAATCGCAACTTTTAAGTACAGACGTAGTACGCGGAGCGTGCTCCTGCAGCTCCGGCTGGCAAATCGCAACTTTTAAGTACAGACGTAGTATGCGGAGCGTGCTCCCGCAGCTCCGGCTGGAAAATCGCAACTTTTAAGTACAAAAAAAATCGCAATTTTAAGTACAAACGTACCGCGAAGTTAACTATTTCCCACAGCTCCGGCAGCACTTGCTCAGAGCAACTTGCGCAGAGCAACTTGCGCAGAGCAACTTGCACAGAGCACTTGCACAAAGCACTTGCGGACCTATCTCGGCGCGGAGAGCGTCTCCCCAGCTCCGCCGGAAAAAGAAGAAAGAACTCAGAATCGAGAAGAGAAGGTAGAAAAGGAAAAGTCGGCTTGCAATGTAACGCCTGAAAACGAATACTTGCGCTTTACGATGCCGAAGAAACGCCCGAGAAGTTAGCTTGCGCTTTAGGATAGTGACGTAACACTCGAAAATTTGGCTTGTGTTTTAGGACAGTGCATTTCGCTTGTGAAGTGAGATTGGGCAGTTGGCAGTTGTCATTGGCTTGTGAAGTGAGATTGGGCAGTTGGCTTTTGTAATTAGCTTGTAAAATAAACATGCGCAGTTGGATTTTGGAGTGATAGGCAGCTGACAAGAGCAATAGTAGCCGAAGCTTGGATGTCATGAGTGTCTCAGTAGCGGAGCTTGCCCAGAGAATGTTTGCGGCGACAGTTGATTAGGGCGACACGGCTTCTTTGTGTTGGTGTTATGCTTCATTTTTTGGAGGGGTGCTCCATGAGGTTGCTGTCGCTTGTCATTGCTGCTTGCACGTGCATTCATGCTCAAGGCAATCCTCCGTGTTAGTACTGTAGAAGGTGTCATCGCTCAGATCGCATCTTCCGAAGTGCGGATTCGTTTCCTTGGCGCACCAATCTTGTCAAAGCAGTTACACACAGCGGGTAGCCAGAAGATATCAGAGTCGCGCGGCGCTGGCGGGTATTTCCGACGTGTCGTGTTGCCATGTCGGATTCTGGTTGCCAGCGACGTGCGCAGGCTGGACGTTGGCATGCGAGAGCGCACGATTGTTTCGCATACCCCTCTTGGTTTCTTGGAATTACCACTTTTGGCTTGCGCTGTTGGTTTCCACCATGTGTCTTTCAGCGCGCGCAGCAGGCTGCGAATCCCTTGGATGCTCTTCCTGATGCTGAGCATTTACGGGCTGAAGCAGCAGTACATGGTCAAGACTGGCTCCATGCTGAGCTGGATGGCTCGATGAAGCTGGACAAGCTTCGTGCCTTCGCAGCTGGCCTCGGCGTGCAGCAGAGGGATCCCGCATCTGGTAGTCGGCTTTCCAAGAGCCAGCTGCTTGAAGCCGTGGTTGCAGCTCTACGTTCGCGACCTGACGCAGAGGCATGGTTTCGCAGTTACAAGTAGACCCCACAAGTTTAGTTTTCTTGCTTAGCTCTTTTGGCACTTGTTCACGACAAGCCTTGAGATACCGGAGCGTGTCTTTCAGCGCGCGTAGCGGACAGAGGAGGGCTTGCTCGAAAGAATGTTTTTGTCATGGTTTTCCAAAGCACTTGTTTCTTGTCAACAGTGTTCGCGCGAACAGAGGAAAAGCGCTTGTTTTTGTTGACGGTTCTCCCCCGCCTCGCCTTCCGCACCACGCGCCTGGTGGTTGGTTCAAGCTAGCGCGGCAAAAAATCAACATCGCGGTAGTTTGCTTGCTGCCTGTTTGTTCATGTTGGAGCCGCCCGAAGCATGGTATGCATCATCGAGATCCACATGCCGAGCCACTCGATCTACACGCGCGACATGATGGTGGGCAAGATCGCGATGAGCAGGGAGAACCTGCACTGAGAAGTGCATGAAATTCCTCAACTTTTAGTACCATACTCGAGCTACTGACAAAAAGCGGAATCTGTCTGTGTGCAGCTTGTCGCGACTAGACTACTTGATCGCTAACAACTAACTTGCCTCTATGCTTCCGGGCCACTCGTCCTCTAGTTTTTACGGGGACGCGCAGCGGCATCAAGTCTGTCATCTCAGAGCTTTGGTTGCAGATTGGACGCTGCGTGAGACGAACATTGGCCGCCTTTTGGACATCATGCGATTGAAACCAAGGTTTATCAACGGTTGTGTTGACTCGGTCAGGATGCTCAATGGCAGGCTGAGGGTTCAAAGGCAAAGGACAGTCTCACTCAGGTGCTTTTGAGTCATCTTCTTCCAGATCGCGAGTGGAGGAGGAAGGCCGACTTTCTTTGTGAGGCCTGCTGAAGCCCCGCGACGGCAATTCCTCTCTTCGCTAATGCAGCGCCTGGGTCTGCCCTGGTAGCAGGAAGTTCGACCCGGCAAGGCGAGGCGCAAAAGCGAGCCGTGACGACAGTCCCATGTGATATATGCTTCAAACGAATGTCTGAAACTTGACGTTGCATGCGGAATGCCGTCGCATTGGCTCCAGGCATGACATGACTACGAGTCTTGAGGCCTGGGCCGGATGCGTGTCGTGCTGCTGCTCTCAACCATTTATGCAGTGAAGAGCCAGGCTGGGGTGAGGTTTCGGTCGTCCGGAGCATGCGCCGCGAATGTGTGGTGCTCATGGCAAGCCAAGGAAAACAAACACTTGTTTCATCAATCCCGGGGTCCAGGTTTCCCCTCTCTCAGCAGCTCATATGTCAGGCCGCAGAGGAGGACCGCCTGGATTTCTCCTACACTCCTACGAACAAACTGGCAACAAGCGAGCATGTGGTCAGCGGGACTATCAGCCTCAATGGCACTATCTCCCCCGAGATCGTTAGCACCTTGGTGGTGATGCAAGGCTTGCAGAGCATTTTTGGTCGACTTCTTTTTGCCGGGCGTTTGTTTGCTCCAGAGAGTGTTTGCTGGAAGGCATGAATATGCATGAACGTTCCTGATTTCACCTCTGGCCAAGGCAGGCTGAATTGGGCAGCTGAGAATGCGCTGGTCCAGGCTTGCGGCCACGGAACCAAGGCCGGACATGTCTGTCGGTTTCTCTGCTTCCTCCTCCAATCTCCTCCTCCAATCTCCTCCTCCAATCTCCTCCTCCAATCTCCTCCAATCTCCTTGCGCAGCCGTGATTGTGGACATGGTCTTGTAGTCGCGTGGTTGTGGCCAGAGTGGTGATTGACCTTGTCGGGCTCGTAGTTGGGGTTGTTATGATGGTGTTGGCCGTTTTTGTCATTTCGTCATTTTGCTGTCATCGCCGTGGCCGTCATGGTCCAGTTTGCGGGTTCTCATTTTGGTTGCCCAGGCGCACTTCCTTGCTTCGCTTCTCTTTGCGCTGTTGCAAGGTCCTCTCCAGTGCCATCCTCCAATTATCCTGGCAAGCAAGACGAGGCAGGCCTGCACAGAAGCTGCACCGCGGCGAGCCCTGCCGTTTGCAAGTCTGACAGTCCAGGCAAAGATGGGCAACGTGTTGCCTTTGGTGGGAGTTTGGGGATTGCCCAAGCAACAATTCCCTTCTGAATGCTTGCTAAACTGAACATCAATGTCAGCTATGTTCTAACAACGACCGTGGTTTCGACCGAGGATCAGTCATAGTCATGGTATGCACAGGCGAACAGAATCCACAAATCATCCGGCTCAGCTGCCAGGAGTGGACATCAAGTTCCATTTGCTGCCACGGCTGGGCGGAGGCCTCTTGTTTTGACCCATTGTAATGTCTGGCCTTGAAGCGTGAGAGCAAACATCGTGCGGGGCTTGTTCCAGCTCTTCGTGTCTCTTTGCTTAGGCGGTGACTGTTCCATGACGCTTGTGGAAGCATCCGCTGGTGGCTATTCGCCGCCCTTTCCTTTGACTGGGCCAAACCGGAAGCTCGTTGCGCTCCAAAGTCACGAGCTGCAAGTGCTACGCCATACTTGATCAGTTTTGAGACCTTCCGTTCGTTGTCGAGTGTGGGGCAGGGGGACTCTCCCGTGCCGTGACTAGCCTATGCAGCATCGCAGAAAGAGTACTCATGAGCCAGATACAGACTGGACGAGCATGCTCTAGAACTGTAACATAAGGCAAACCACCCAGAGAGTCCATGCAGGATGGACCATTTGATACCAATTGCAATGGTGTATCCTTCAGGAGAAGGCAGACAGGCCCCTTGCAACATATCCATGCAGTTTCAGGGATCATCTCTCGCACTTGAAGCGTTGCATGGGCCAAAGCGGGGCCTATCTGAGGAAGCCGACTTTCAGAAACATGATGCAGAATGAATTGCGCCCCGGCGAGGTGGCGCGTGTCTAGAGGCATGGCTCCTTGTTCCTAGTTCTGTAAGGAGTGGGTGATCCTGGCCGCTTTATGTGTTTGTCAGTGGCAAGTTGTCTACTTGTCTAGTGAGTCTTGTGCTTCGATGATTCTGCAACAACTCTCATTTCGGATCGCTTCTGAGATTCTGCCTGATACCGCCTCGTCTCTTGCCCAGGGCATTGCTGGGCTACACAGCCTTGATGTCAGATTATTACATGCGGCTGTGGCGGGTCACCTGCAGCGTTCGAGATATTTTCAGGCAGGAGCTGCGCATGTTAGGATCGAACGGTTTCAGCCATGTTTTCGCCGCTTGTGCAGAGTCTTTGTATAGTCTCGAATATTTCGAGGGGGGATATGCCGCGAGGAAATAAAAGTGCTCGCGGGGAAATAAAAAACAATAAGATCAGACATATGCAAATGCGTGCGCAAAAATAAGCAGAAAGTGCAGGGAAATAAAACGCACCCGCAAAAAGATAAACACGCCCGCACAATCACTGAAGCCAAATGACCTAGTACCGGTCCGCGCGGTCTAGGCCGTGTCTTGTTTTCTTCTTTTATGTATTTATTTATGTATTTCTGGTACATACATACATACCTACCTACCTACCTACATACCTGCCTACCTACATACATACATACATACATACATACATAAATACATACCGTTACCTACCTACCTACCTACATACCTACTTACATACTTACCTGCATACATACATGCATGCATGCATACAAACATACATACATACATACATGCATATACACATCCATACATACAGAATACATACATCCATACGTAGAAACATACATACATACATACATTACATTACATTACATTACATTACATTACATTACATTACATTACATTACATTACATTACATTACATTACATTACATTACATACATACATACAGACATAGAGTACATTAATACATACACGCATGCATGCATGCATGCATGCATGCATGCATACATACATACACGCACATACACACATACAAACACACACGTACAGACACACACACACACATACATACAGAATGACGTACATACACACGTACATACATACATACATACATACATACATACATACATACATACATACATACATACATTTATTCATTCATGCATTCATTCATTCATTCATTCATTTATGTATTTCTTTATTCATTCATTCATCGATGTATGCATTCATTCATTCATTCATTCATTCATTCATTCATTCATTCATTCATTCATTCATTCATTCATTCATTCATTCATTCATTCATTCATTCATTCATTCATTCATTCATTCATTCATTCATTCATTCATTCATTCATTCATTCATTCATTCATTCATTCATTCATTCATTCATTCATTCATTCATTCATTCATTCATTCATTCATTCATTCATTCATTCATTCATTCATTCATTCATTCATTCATTCATTCATTCATTCATTCATTCATTCATTCATTCATTCATTCATTCATTCATTCATTCATTCATTCATTCATTCATTCATTCATTCATTCATTCATTCATTCATTCATTCATTCATTCATTCATTCATGTATTCGAGATCGAACTTGACAATGGGCCCGCGGCTCCCCGACACTTCTCGGGTCTCGGGTCTCGGGTCTCGGGTCTCATATCTCGGGTCTCGAGTCTCGGGTCTCGGGGTCTCGGGTCTCGGGTCTCATATCTCGGGTCTCGAGTCTCGGGTCTCGGGGTCTCGGGTCTCGGATCTCTGGGTCTCGGGTCTCGGGGTCTCGGGTCTCAGGTCTCGGGTCTCGGATCTCGGGTCTCGGATCTCGGGTCTCGGGTCTCGGGTCTCGGGTCTCGGGTCTCGGGTCTCGGGGTCTCGGGTCTCGGGTCTCGGGTCTCGGGTCTCGGGTCTCGGGTCTCGGGGTCTCGGGTCTCGGGTCTCGGGGTGTCGGGTCTCGGGTCTCGGATCTCGAGGTCTCGGGTCTCGGGTCTCGGGTCTCGGGTGTCGGGTCTCGGGTCTCGGGGTCTTGGGTCTCGGGTCTCGGGTCTCGGGGTCTCGGGTCTCGGGTCTCGGGTCTCGGGTGTCGGGTCTCGGGTCTCGGGGTCTCGGGTCTCGGGTCTCGGGGTCTCGGGTCTCGGGTCTCGGGTCTCGGGTCTCGGGTCTCGGGTCTCGGGGTCTCGGGTCTCGGGTCTCGGATCTCGAGGTCTCGGGTCTCGGGTCTCGGGTCTCGGGTCTCGGGTCTCGGGGTCTCGGGTCTCGGGTCTCGGGGTCTCGGGTGTCGGGTCTCGGGTCTCGGGTCTCGGGGCTCGGGTCTCGGGCCTCGGGTCTCGGGGTCTCGGGTCTCAGGTCTCGGGGTCTCGGGTCTCGGGTCTTTTATCTCGAGGTCTCGGGTCTCGGGTCTCGGGTCTCGGGTGTTGGGTCTCGGGTCTCGGGTCTCGGGTCTCGGGTCTCGGGTCTCGGTCTGGGGTCTCGGGTCTCGGATCTCGAGGTCTCGGGTCTCGGGCTCGGGTCTCGGGCCTCGGGTCTTGGGTCTCGGGTCTCGGGTCTCGGATCTCGGGTCTCGGGTCTTGGGTCTCGGATCTCGGGTCTCGGGGTCTCGGTCGGGCTTCGGGCGCGCGTAAGCGGGCGTGCTTACCATTTGGCAGGCGTGGACGCAGTGCTGAGCGGGTGCAGGTGAGCGGGTGTGCTCACCATTTGGCAAGCATGTGTGCAGTGCTGAGCGGGCGCGCTTGAGCGGGTGTTCACAATGCTGAGCGGGTGCACTTTAGCGGGTGTTCTTAACGTGCCTGGCATTGATACAGTGCTAAGCGGGTGCACTTGAACGGGTGTTCTTACCATGTGCCTGGCATGGATACAGCGCTAAGCGGGCGCGATTGAACGGGTGTTCTTCCCATGTTGCCAGGCATGGACACAATGCTGAGCGGGTGCACTTGAGCGGGTGTTCTTACCTTGCGCCTGGCATCGATACAGTGCTAAGCGGGTGCACTTGAACGGGTGTTCTTACCAGTGCTAAGCGGGTGCACTTGAAAGGGTGTTCTTACCATGTGCCTGGCATGGATGCTCAGCGCGCGCACTCGAGCATCGATACAGTGCTAAGCGGGTGCGCTTGAACGGGTGTTCTTAGCATGTGCCTGGCATGCATACAGCGCTAAGCGGGTGCACCTGAACGGGTGTTCTTACCATGTGCCTGGCACGGATACAGTGCTAAGCGGGTGCTTTTGAACGGGTGTTCTTACCATGTGCCTGGCATGGATACAGTGCTAAGCGGGTGCACGTGAACGGGTGTTCTTACCATGTGCCTGGCATGGAAAGGGGGGTTCTTACCATGTGCCTGGCATGGATACAGTGCTAAGCGCATGCGCTTGAACGGGTGTTCTTACCATGTGCCTGGCATGGATACAGTGCCATCCGGGTGCGCTTGAACGGGTGTTCTTACCATGTGCCTGGCAGGGATGCTCTTCAACGGGTGTTCTTACCATGTGGCTGGCATGGATACAGCGCTAAGCGGGTGCACTTGAACGGGTGTTCTTACCACGCCTGGCATGGATACAGTGCTAAGCGGGTGCACTTGAATGGGTGTTCTTACCATGTGCCTTGCACGCATGCGTGCTAAGCGGGTGCACTTGAACGGGTGTTCTCACCATGGGCCTGGCATGGATACAGTGCTAAGCGGGTGCACTTGAACCTAAGCGGGTGCGCTTGAACGGGTGTTCTTACCACGTGCCTGGCATGGATTCAGTGCTCAGCATGTGCACTTGAACGGGTGTTCTTACCATGTGCCTGGCATGGATACAGTGCTAAGCGGGTGCGCTTGAACGGGTGTTCTTACCATGTGCCTGGCATGGATACAGTGCTAAGCGGGTGCACTTGAACGG
>CAUJNA010001789.1:0-42500 GCA_963377175.1 Effrenium voratum
TCTCTCTTTAGAGGTGGTTTTCCAAATGGCTTATATTCTACCTGAGAGGCTTCTAGCACTCGTCCGTCCAGCATTTGACCTCGTCCTGCGAAGGATTCGAAGTCTAAAACGCTGCGTGCAGGCGTGTGGCTGCAAAATAGAGACCCCTAGATATGCGCTGCAATTTGGCTCCAGGTTGCATTACAAGCGATGTCAAGCTTTGCCAAAGGAAACCCCTTTTCCCTTTTTTTCGGGGACCCCTTTTTTTGGGACCCCTTGTTTTCTGTTTTTTGTTTTTTCTTAGCCCTGCAAAGGTTGGCTCGCTTGAAATGCAACCTGGAGCCAAATTGCAAGCATATCTAGGGGTCATTATTTTGCAGCCACACGCCTCCACGCAGCGTTTTAGACTTCGAATCCTTCGCAGGACGAGGTCAAATGCTGGACGGACGAGTGCTGGGAGCCTCTCAGGTAGAATAGAATCCATTTGGGAAACGCCCTCTAAAGAGAGAGGGACTGCATCCTGCGCAAGCTGCCCATGCCCTTCGAGCACTTCTGCGGCGCCGAGGCGTGGTGCGTCTTGGACACCAGGTGCGCCGCCTCGCCCTGCTCTCGCATGGTCCGGGCCAGGTGCGTCTTTCCGGTGCCCGGCAGGCCCGTGAGCAGCAGGGAGTTGCCCGCCAGGCAGTGGCCCACGGGGTCATCCACCCCGTTCCACCTCCGTTGTTTGGGCCGCTCCGCCTCCATGCGCGGCTTCGTCTCTTCCACGCGGTAGACCGGCGTGCCGTCCGGGTGGCGCAGCGGCGCCCGCAGCCGCTCCGTGAAGCGCTTCGGCAGCCGCTGCGTCAGCAGGCAGTCCGTCTTCACCTGCGCAAGGTACCGCGGCGGCGCGTCCAGGATGCGCCGCGCCTTGGCCACCATGCAGTGCTCAAAGCCCAGGACCGCGTCGTGGATGGGGCGGTGGGTGCCGTTGCTCAGCAGCCTCCTGGCGTAGACGAAGTCCCACACCATGCCCCTCGTAGGCGAAGGCCTGAGAGAAGTCCGCGCCCGCGCCGTCCAGCTCGCTGCTGCTGCTGCGCACGCTGTAGACCACCTCCGTGCTGCGCGCCCACAGGCCCATCATCGCGTTCACGCTGAGCTTGGCCACGCGCTCCTCGCGCTCCAGCGCGCGCCGCAGCCGCGTCCACATGGCTCCGCACAATGTGGTCCCAGCAGACGCCCAGGTCCAGCATCGCGGCCAGCGAAACCTTCGGGTACCAGCCGGGCCCCACGTACGGCAACAAATTCAGGCAGGACTGCCTCGCTCGGATCCTGGTGCCCCGCCTCAGCCTCAGCTCGCAGTGCTGCGCCGGGCTGCTGATGGCCACCTTGGGGCTCTCGCCGACGGCCATGAGCTGGCGCCGCGCCTCGCACCAGAACAGCCCCGGCTGCACGTCCGCGGCAAAGCGCCTCCACTCTTGGATGGGCGCCTCGCCCCGTGCTTTTGCAGACTGCACCACTTTAAAGGGGATCCCCTAAAATCACACATGCACAGACACTCATTTAGCCCGGTCAAAACACTATCTCCGGCACCTGGTAGCTGCAACCACTGTCCAGGCGCAAGGCCTGTGAAAAACGGCCCAAATTTCAAGAGATTCATGCAGCAAGCTTTGCGCAAGGCGTTTCCGCTAGGCGCAAACGAGGGTTTGCGTGGGTGTGACTCGGTGCGTCTCTGTCTGTGTCTGTGTGCCCCTGAACATTTCATTGTCTACTTTCCCTGCGCATGCATCTATGTGCTTCACTCTGCGCTTGCCTTACGTCTACTTTCCCTGCGCATGCCTCTATGCATTTCACTGACTACTTTCCCTGCGCATGCCTCTATGCGTTTCACTGTCTACTTTCCGTGCGCATGCATCCATGTACTGCACTCTGCGCTTGCCTTACGTCTACTCTCTCTGCGCATGCCTCTATGCATTTCACTGTCTACTTTCCCTGCGCATGTCTCTGCGCATTTCACTGTCTACTTTCCCTGCGCGTGCATCTATCCACTTCACCCTGTATTTGCCCTACGCATGCCGCTATGAGTTTCACTGTCTACTCTGCGCATGCTTCTATGCGTTTCACTGTCTACGTGGCCTGTGCATTTTCACTGTCTATTCTGCGCGTGCCTCTAGGCAGGTAACTCTGCGCTTTCCCTGCGCATGCGTCTACACACTTCACTTTGTACTTCCCCTGCGCATGCCTCTATGCGCTTCATTGTCTACTCTGCGCATGCCTCTATGCGTTTCACTGTCTACTTTCCACGCGCACGCCTCTATGCATTTCCTTGTCTACTTTTCCTGCGCATGCACCAATGCGCTTCACTCTGCGCTTGCCCTACGCATGCCTCTACGCGTGTCACTGTCTTCTCTGCGTGTGCCACTTTGCATCTCAGAGCTACTTTCCTTGCACGTGCCTCGCGTTTCACTGCGCACTCTCCCATTGCACGCCTGCTTCGGCAGCGAGGCAGGAAGCCGGCTCTCTGGGTGCGAAGGTCACAGATACCTCTTCGCCCAGCTCTGGCGCTGACTGCGCACGGGGCGCTTGGACTCACGCTGGAGAAAGCGATCGTCGACCTACAGCTGAGCGCTGAGATGGCGCGTTGGGAGCTACGTCGCGTTGTCGCGGGTACGTCGCGCGGAGGACATCCTCAATTTTCGGCCGTCACTTGCTTGTGCGCGGCCCGGCGCCGGGCCCCGTGGTGTCGCTGCCGTGGCTCTCGGGAGAACCAGTCGACTGGTCCGTGCTATACGGCGGAACGAAGGAGTGCAGTCGGTGCGGAAGAAAGAGGCCGAGCGCCAGCTTTGCTGCGCCGGACGGCAACGCGGCAACCAGCGCAGCCAGCGCAGCCGTTTGCCAAGTCTGTCGTCGCAGCGAGAAGACATGCGTCGCCTGTCATGTCCGCAAGGAAAAAGCAGACAGAATGCAGCTTGTGCCTGACCTGGTGTCCGCGACAAGATTTCCCCACAGGCAACGCAGCAGGCCGCGCGGAGACCGGCCGAGGCAGGACAAAGAGGCAGATCTGCAACAGCTGTCAGGCACCAGATTGCTGGTGTGTCGGCTGCGAGCGCAAGCTGGGAAAAGGCGCGTTCACGCGCGCGCAGCTGGCGAGAGACGCGGGTGCCCGGAAGTGCCGGGCGTGCGCTGGCGCCGGCGAGACACAAGACTGGCGCTGCGCGAGGTGCAGCGCCGAACGCTGTCGAAAGGCGCGTTCAGCGCAACACAGCTGGCAAAGCCAGCAAGCGAGCGCAAGTGTCACACATGCGCCGGGCGGGCAGCCGCTGCCGGCGAGACACAAGAGTTGCGCTGCGCAGGCTGCGACGGCGAAAGGGTTGTTCAGCGCAAAACAGCTGGCGAAGCCAGCAAGTGCGCGCAGGTGTCACACATGCGCCAAGCGGGCAGCCGCTGCCGGCGAGACACGAGAGTTGCGCTGCGCAGGCTGCGAACGAAAGCTGGCAAAAGGTACTTTTGATCTGCAAACGCCTTGAGCACTGGATTCGTGGCTGTGGTTGCATTGGGAGCAGGAGGCGGACTTGCCGCCGGAGTTTTGGTCGATGAAGCCAGGATCAGCTACGACCTCACGTCCACCATCAACTCTTGTCTGACCGATGCAATCCTGAAGCCAACCTGGCCATTGGCCTTGCTGATAACTTCTCCGACCTTGTTGAGCACCGCCATGAGAACCAGACCATCTGGCAAAGCCAAGCCCAGTTCCTCCGCTCTGCTCAACCACCGCCTCCACTGCCTCAGCGTCTGAAGCGCCTCTGCGTTGGAAGTCCCGATCTTGTGGTCGCGAGGTTCTTCAGAAGAGTCCCGCGTTCCGACTGCCCACCCGGCTGGTAGATCTGGCACAGACGGAACATCACGTTGATTGAGGACATTTGCCTTGATGAGATAATATCTCGGCGTATCCCATCAGGCACTGCCGCCAACAGCATGAAGACACCCCTCTGTTCCACACGGAAGTTGTGCTTTGAGCCCAAGTCCAGCTCAGGCAGTAGCCGAATCTTCTACAGGGGAGTCGCCACGAAGCCCCATCACCGGTCCTCCACGATCAGCCTATCCAAAACCTGCTCCGCCGTCTCGCCCGCCTGGACCAACAAGTCTTGCCCTTGTCGCCCTTCGATCACCTTCGCTGTCCATCAGAGTTCCTTTGGGCTCATAACCTACGAAACACAAAAACTCAAAAGGGGGAAAGCAACACAGTAAAGCAGCTGTGCGCTATTTTTCTTGAGCCAAACGTCACGAAGTCGAGTGTGATCATCCACAGTATCGATGTAGGTCTCTGAATGTCGTTGTCTTGGTCTGTTCCTGCTCCCGTAGTCGTGGCTCCTACTGTTTCTGCTGTTGGCCCGTTCTCTGCGCCTGTAGTTTGTTGCGCTGAAGCTGATGCTGCTTCTCCTGACATGTCGTAGTAGTTTGGCATGCGGTTGCTATTGCAGTTGTTGTAGTACTTACTGCTGAATACTGGAGCTCCCCTATGTTTAGGATCTCAGCTCCGCTACCACGTTAAAATTGCAGTAACAGTTACTACAAATGCAAGTGTAGTCTGCTGCAGCCTTTTGTCTTCTCCAGGTGTAATCGGGCTGAGGCTCAAGGCCTGCAGTAGTATACATACATGCAACACAAATGCAAGTGGTGAAGCGTGCAGTTTGACACCTCTCCCTCTCTCTCTCACTCACTCTCACTTTCACTCACTCTCACTCTCACTCTCACTAACTCTCACTCACACTCTCACTCACTCTCACGCACTCTCACTCTCACTCACTCTCACTCACGCTCACTCACTCTCCCACTCTTTGACTCACTGTCTGTCCCATTCTCTCATTCACTCTCACTCTCACTTACTCTCCCACTCTCTCAATCACTGTCTCACTCACTGTCTCGCTCACTCTCTTGCGCCCTCTCTGGCTCACTCTGACACACTCTGACTCTTAGTCCGACTCTCACTCTCACTCACACTCACTGTCTCACTCACTGTCTCGTTCACTCTCTCATTCACTCTCTGACTCAGTCTGAAACACTCTGACTCTGACTCTCACTCTCACTCAGTCTCTCTCGCCCTCACTCTCACTCTCTCTCACTCACTCTCGCTCACTCTCACTCACTCTCACTCACTCTCACTCTCACTCACTCTCAGTCTCACTCGCGCTCACTCACTCTCACTCTCACTCTCACTCTCGCTCACTCTCACTCTCACTCTCACTCTCACTCTCTCTCACTCTCACTCTCGCTCACTCTCACTCTCACTCTCTCTCTCTCTCTCTCTCTCACTCTCACTCTCTCTCTCTCTCTCTCTCACTCTCACTCTCTCACACTCACTCACTCACCCTCACTCTCAGTCTCACTCTCACTCTCACTCTCACTCTCATTCTCACTCTCACTCTCGCTCTCACTCCCACTCACTCTCTCTCTCTCTCTCTCTCTCTCTCTCACTCTCACTCTCACTCTCACTCCCACTCACTCTCACTCACTCTTACTCTCACACACTCGCACTCTCACTCTCACTCACTCTCACTCATTCTCACTCTCACTCATTCTCACTCTCACTCACTCTCACTCAGGCTCACTCTCACTCTCACTCACTCTCCCACTTTCACTCACTCTCTCACGCACTCTCTGACTCACTCTGACACACTCCGACTCTGACTCTGACTCTTGGGCCGAGTTTCATTCTCACTGCCTCACTTGCTCTCTGACTCACTCGGTCACACTCTCACTCTCACTCCCTTTCACTCACTTTCACTCACTCTCACTCACTCACTCTCACTCACTCACTCACTCACTCACTCACTCAGCCGACTTGTTGCCTCAGACACGGGATCGTTTCCTTGCAGTTTTGCGGCGTGAAGATGTCCCGTCGATTGCCAAGTTTCATGGGAGGCCGCAGTATGGCCTCAGCATGAGGCCTGTTCTTCGCCTAGATTTGCATGTCCTTCCATGGCTTCGGGCAATTGAGCATGCCCCGAGGTTAACAACGGAGGTTCTTGCAATGTACCTGGATCCACATTACATGAAGTGTGCGGGCCATCGCAAGAATCTTCCAAAACCCACCCAAGCAAATGAAAGAACACAGCTTGGGCGACGTTCAGGCTCGACACCCTTTTTCTTTCCTGAGCCGTCAAGTCTAAGCGGCAGCAAAAGCGCTTGGGTTTTCCTTTGAAGCATTGCATCAATGTCCTTGCTGCATTCCGCCGCAATTTTTTGTCGATGCAAAGAAGCTTCCTGGAGACATTGCCTCTCCATGGCTGCACCGGGTGTTTTATCGTAGGATGTTGCAAGCCTTGACAAATTCAATCAATACCGAACGGCCGGCCACAGGAGCTTCGACCGTCGATTTTTTGCGCTCAGTATTGCGCACATAGCAAATTGTAAGAGCACCCGCGTAGCCGTCAACGACTATGTCACCCTGCAAGACTGTCTGAGCCGCGCCGTCGCCTTTGCAAGCTTCGTTGCGTTGATGTGGTTTTGATTTTCTGTGCATGAGCGGGTGCGCTTGAGCGGGCGTTCTTACCGCTCTGAGCTCGGATGCTTAAGCGGGTGTCTCTTATATGCGGAGCGGGTGCGCTTGAATGGGTGTTCTTACCATTTGGGCGGGTGTTCTTACAATGTGGCTGGCATGTGCGCAGTGCTGAGCGGGTGCGCTTGAGCGGGTGTTCTTCCATTTTGGCTGGCAAATACGCAGCGCTGAGCGGCGCACTTGAGCGGGTGTTCTTGCCATTTGGCGTGCATGTATACAGCGCTGAGTGGGCGCAGTTGAGCGGTGTTCTTAGTGTTTGGTCGCGCGTGCATCCTTGCGCGGGTGCACTTGGGCGGACGCTCCTATAATTTGGCTGCCATTAGAAAGGGATTCAATCGCAATCGAGCTGCTCCGATCAGCCTCGAGCGAACATCAAATTACATTGATATTCAGACTTCTCTTCACCATTTTTTTGCCCAGGCTCAGCGACAAGGATCCGCTGTAGCGGCTCAACGGGCCAAAGGCTGCGACAGCCACCATGGACCAAAAATCGTTGGTAGCTCCGACAGCACTGGTCAGCATAAGAGCAACCAAGACGGCTTGCAGGAGGACTGTACCTGGGCGTCAACGCAATTGACCCGGCGAAACATGGAAACTGGAGTTGAAGCTCACCTCGCGTTTCATTAGCGTTCTGGCTGCTTTGGGAGAATCTTTGGGAAAATCCAACTCGAGAACGATGAACTGAACGTGAATCCAATGATTGAATGAAATCCAGAACATGATTTGGAGTGAAACTGGTTTGGCCGGTGTGCCCGCTCAGCGGCCACGGGCGGGCAGCCTGCTAAATGGCACTGGCTCAAAAACATGTGCCAAAATAGCACCTTGGTAAATGGAACCACAGACTAAAACCTGTGTAACCCTTGCTCTTTGTTTCACAAGTGAACTCCTGATCACGATCCTCTCAAACATCTTCTGTTGCAACATGGACAGCCCTGTGACGAAAAGGAAGGACCCAACAACAGTGGACAAGACATTCAGTCCGAAAGTAGACTATTCTTCGAAGGGTAGATTGAACACTTCAAGACGATATATTTACCACGCTAAATCACATTCGAAGGAGCTGGACATTTCCATTGTCAAGGCCGAAGCGGATGTGCGTGCAAAAGCGGGCCACGATGTCAAACATGGCAAACCTGATCGTTTGCTTCGGCATTACGCGATGGGCAGTGTACCAGCTACCAGCCACCAGCCACCAGCTACCAGCTACCAGCTGCCAGCTACCCGCTACCAGCTACCAGCTACCAGCTACTTGCAAGAAGACGGGAGATCCACATACCTTTCCTTCAGCCAGGCTTTGCCGGACAGGCCCTCACAAGTTGGTTGGTGAAGCGCTGAGGGCTCTAGACATCTGGCCGAGCGGCACAGATAAGACAAAGGTTTGAAACCATTCGTCCACATCCAAGGACTTCATCTGCTTGCAAGGAATCGCAGTGATCAGGCCTAGGTAGCACAAGGTCGTGAGGAAGAAGTTCCCAAAGATCACTAGCTGATTGAACCACACCACCTCAGTTGCGCGACTGGAAAACAGAAAGAAACGCGGCTGACACAAGAACAGCCGGTTTACACTCTAAAACATCAAAGGCCCCGCCAAGACACTCTAAGCGTGAATCCAGCTCCTGCTCCTTGAAGACAAACGCTTTCTACATTCTTCAACCCATGTCCCTGCTTTTCTCGCCACTTCAGAAAATGTCACGTCTGATTTAAGACTCCTCCACGTCCCCTGGCTACACTTGACCGCTCCCACCGTCGCTCCGCTTTCGACCTTGGCGACCGCGTTTTCACCCGAGGCGTCACGCTGCGCCGTAGTCAGCCCTCGACGGTCCGCGTGGAAGGCGGAGGTGCTGCGAGGGCAGCAGCAGGAGCAAGCGATAGGCGGAAACACAAACCTGAGCTTTGGACAAGGCTTTGGACGAAGCCGCTAAAGCGACTCGTCAAAAGAATCCATGGGACTTGGGGATGGTTGTTTCGGCGTCAATGGAACTAAAAATGAAGGATTGTAAGGGATAGTCCAAGACCATTTTGACAGTGTCTTCCGGCGGGTTTTGAGGACCCCTCTATTTTGGAAGTCCTTTACGAGTAGAACTGACGTGTGAGTCTTGCACTTCAGGTTGACATGCTACAGCCACTATCTTGGTAGGAATGGCACCATTTCTCTTTCCATGATAGAATGAAACCAGCTGTTTTTGCAACACTTTACTTTGTTGTTATTGTGTTTATTGTTTTCTTATATCGTGTTCGACTCTGATGAGTAAAACATCCCGAACACAACAGGAACCCAAACGTGGAAAAGCCAGCCCCGCACCTTCCCAGTTATTCCTCTGTTTCGAGAACTCCTGGCCCTTTTCGGCAGGGGTTCCTTCTCGTTCCACCCGGCGTCGAGTCAAACATCGAAAGCCGAAGGCACCAGCACCATGACCAAGGCCACCACGAAGAACGCCGTCGAGGCCACCGAGACTGCCTTGGGAAATGGAATGTGTTGCGGGGAAGGCGCTCGCCCGAAGTCATGGACATCTAACCTCGTTTGTGCTGGGGGAACCTATATTACGCAGGTCTTCGGCAGGTGCTGGCTGGTGTACTGCTCGCCAGGTCACGATAAGCCACGGAGACCAGGGCCCCAAAACCTCGGACAAACAGGAGCTACAGCCGCCTAGCTGGCGTGTTCGACTTGCAGCTCCAAGAAGCTTAAATCCAAAGATATCCAAAAATATCCTAAATCAGGAACCACTTTGTCGACCTTCCAACAAAAAGATCCCACTCCGAACAGGATGTGTTTCCAAAAAACAATGCTGACTTCGCTTGGGGTTCCAGGGGCTACCATCAGTTGCTTTTGGTAACGGTAAAAGACCCTGACAGCCGGCCACATCCAAAGCGGTCAAATTCCAGTAAATCCCATGCTCGGATTTTGCCGCCTGAAACCAAATCCCTTCAAGTCCAAGAATGAACACGAGAACACCGGCTGGCAACTGACATCTCAAGGCCAAGTCACCCAAACCAATCTGCAAACACGCCTGCGTCTTGGAGCTGTGTTGCGAGCAGAGCGAAAGCAGCGCGGAGTCCAAACAGCAGTGGCCACCGAGCAAAGCAGCACCACACCCAGCAGCAAGTCATAGAGAAGGGAGGGAGGACAACGGAGCCACTTGAACGCGAGGATGGCCTCAAGCCCACAGAACTCCACCGGAAAACGCGAACATGGCATGTTGGTTCATGTTCTTTGTGTTGGCCCCATGGGGTAGACTCAAGGGAGATGCTGCTCAAATCATGTGAATCAACCTTGAGCAACGCTTTGCACAGTCTCAAAGGGCGTGGGAGGTTTCTTAACGTTGGTTTGCCTCTTATTCGTGCGTAGCAACCAACTGCCAACGGCCTATGAACCGCCATGTTCATCAAATCGACCAAGCGACTGAGAGGCAAAGGAACTGCCCAGCAAAGCCTCGCAAAATTCGTGGCCCAAACTGAAACGTCTCCACAAAGGACAAGGCAAGGACCGTCAAGATGGAACCTGCCTGGCGGGCAGCTTTCCAGTTTCAATCGGCAACACAAGCACAAGCTCAGCTCCAATAAACATGCTTAACGTAGACGGTTGGTGTCTTTGTCGTACCCAATGCCGTGGTGCCCACAAACTATCTAGGCAGTCCAACAGCTTTGCAAAAGGGTTGACATGCCAATGGCACAACAATGCTGGCCCAGCCTGGTACAAGGCCGTCACAGCAAATCCACATATTGATCAGGAAAAAGCAGTTTCCAGTAGTCGAATGGCTGGAAAGAGGTAGCCAATGCCAATCACCACCATACCTTGATTCATGTCTTTGCTTCGTCCATGGAACTTCACAGGATTGAAGGTGGGATCCGCACCTGAGTGTGAACTCCACCCATGGGCCTTTGGTCCATGGAACGCTTCTCATGGCTGCAGCCATGCCGCAAAGCTCTGCCTCGCCTTGGAGCTTGGCTTCGTCTCTTCCAGCAGCAGTCGAGTGGTTTCAGGTCTGCATCACCCATGGCTAAAAGGTAAAACGCACCTGAGGTGCGTAAACCCACGTATGAAACCTGAGACACGTGAATGTGGGTGCTACAGTGTCTATTTGCAGTCTGAACATATGCGCAACCAAATCTGAAACTTGTTCTGCCCATCTAGTAGATCCACCAAAGAGACAGTCATGACTCAGGCACAATATCATTGTTGGTCTGGAATTGCGCGATGGACATGTTTGGTCATGTGTCCAGGATTTGCCTCGGCGGGGTTCCCTGGGTTCGATATCGGCTCGAGCAAAACATCGTCACAGCCATGCGACGCGACACGACGCAAGCCATACGGCGTGGACCTGTATGAATCAACTTTTCCAGGGAATTTTAATTTCAGTCGGCTTGGGTCTGCCTCTGTCCTATTTCTAAGCAGCAGTTTTGTCCGAAGATGCAAACATGGCTGCGACGCGGGTGTTTATCCGTCAAGCGTACTCTCCAGGCGATCGCAATGTCATCCAAGCATATATTTACATATAGATTCATTCAATATTATAAAATACACTGTTAAGTTACATGCATCCCAATACATCTGGAACGCTGCTTCGTACAATCAAGGCCTTGAGCCTTAGTACAGCTGGAGTAGTGAGTACATCATCGCCCACAGCAACAGCCCTTCGCTTCACACACAGGTTTACACTTCAGGCATCTAGGTTACAACAGTTGCTCCAAATTTAACATGGTAGCGGAGCAGTGATCCCTGGTACACGATCCACGACCACGACCAGGGCGAGCTCCAACACACACCCACAGGTTCAGGTACACAGTAGTGAGCAACATGGCAGCACAACAGCAACAGCAACAGGAACAGCAGCTGGAAGGAATCCACATATACAAGATATCACCACCACGGGTCACAGGACAATGCAACACCTTGGAAGACTGGAAGTACAAGATGACAGCATACCTGGGACTGCAAGACCCAGCATACGACAAACTGCTGAAAAAGTCAGATCAATCACAACTGGCAGTTACAAATGACCAACTTGAGACAGCAGCACCACAAGCAAGAGCAAAGCAATGGATACAACTGAGCAGCTATTTGCATTACCTCTTGGTGGGCACATGCGATGGACCAGCATCTACAATCTGCAGACAAAACATGCAAGGCAACGGATTTGAAACATGGCGGCTGATACATGCAAGGTACTCGAAACCACTTGGTACAAGGAGCATTGCGTACCTTACACGGCTGCTAAAACCACAACTTGATGAACAGAAGTTCAAAGAGAGCTTCAAAACTTGGGAGTTTCAACTCTCAAGGTACAAACAGGACAACAACACACTACTACCAGATGCAGTCAAGATTGCAACACTGCTCAACGAAACAACAAAAGGACCACTACAGCAACACCTACAGCTGCAAGCAGGAAACATCACAACATATGCACAGATCAGATCAATGGTAATCGAGTACTACAGAGCGACAGCATTCACCAGGCTACAAGCAATCACATCAAGCAACAACAACCAAGGACCAACACCGATGGACATAGGAGCAACATGGTACAACAAAGGTAAAGGAAAGAAAGGCAAGCACAAGGGCAAAGGAAAGCGCAACAAAGGCAAAGGCTATGGCAGCTACGGGAACAACTTTGGCTACTCCAACTACAAAGGGGGAAAAGGCAAGTACAATCGACAACCGGTTGGACAAGGAAATCCATTCAAAGGACAACAAGGATATGGCAAAGCAAAAGGATACAGCAACAAAGGAAAAGGCACAAAGGATAATACTACAACAACCAGCAAGGAGGAAAAGGAGCAAAAGGACAACACGCAACAAACGTTTGCTACAGATGTAGACAGCCAGGACACATGGGCGATCTACAACTGCGACACTGGAACCTTCAACACCAATGACCAGACAGATGACTGGTAAAACCAGGCACGCTACGACAACAACTGGTACCACCAGGACCAGACACAGATGCACCAACTAGCGTTACCACAACCACCCCAGGTAGTAGATCCATCAGCAGTACCCGTCTCAGAATTACATGAAGTAACAATTGCCATGATTGGCGCAGCACAACGACTAACAGAAGACAACAAATGGGCCAGTCTCATGATTGACAGCGGTGCGGCTACACATGTATGCCCATGGCACCACAATTCCCACTATACCAACTAGAACATGGCACGGGACCACAACTCAGAACAGTGACCAACCAGCACATCAAACTTTTTGGGTACAGATGGGTTTGCATGAAAACCACAGCGGACAACAGATTGTCATACCGTTTCACGTTTGTGAGGTTAAACAGTTACAAGGCTGGTGGAACAAGGTTTCCAACTTACACTGGATGACAATCCAAGACTACGTGACTACAGCATCTCAAAGGTTTCAACAGCACACTGGAGAACAGAAATCACAACATTGCCAAAAGGAACAAAGCTACAGACACACAACACACAACAAGGACAGATTGGCATGATAGCACCGACCACAACGCTCACACCACAAGGTCCTGCAGACACAGGATATGCAGGAGACTACTGGCAGTTCAACACACAAGGAGAACTTGTCAGAGTACACAGGCAATACAGGAAGACACTTCTCACACCACCAAGAACACAGTGTCCAGTCCCAGCAGAGCAACTTGAGGACTACAGGAAAACAACCATCAGATTCAAGGATGGTACAACAAATACGTTTGAGGACAAGTATCAAACAATGGAAGGGCCAAACAAAGCAGGGACAAAATTGCCCAAAACACTACAGCAGCAGTTTGCAACAAAGACACAGCCAAGGAGCGAGCCACAGAAGGTCACACCACAAGCGATCCATTGCAACCCACGAGCGTGATTGAGAGAGAAAACAACACCACCAACACCACTACAGGAGTCAGCAGCACCACACACCACCAAAGGTGCAGCTGTACCAAAGGTGAGCTGCACATGGACTTCCACATCCTTCAGAAGCACATCCTGGAGGAGACTACTGGTACAGGGAAGGCCCATACTGGAAGAGAGTACATGTTGAGCCTCGAACAGCGTTTTACATACATTACGGGCCAGACATCAAGCGACTCATACCTTGGAGACAGACCAAGGTACAACCAGAGACAAGCCATGGACAGGCTGGACAAACTTTGAGGAACATCAGGAGTTTCCAACACAAACAGACGATGAGGAACAACAACAGGGTACAAAAGCAAAAGCGGCACAAGCAACCAACATCACAGGATACTCGAGCACAACGTGACACACCTCCCTTGCAGGAGCCAAGCAAGACGCAGACAGAACAATCACCCAAAGCAACACAGCAAGCTTCCAATCATACAGCTTGACTTCGGCTACATCAAAGGCTTTGATGACAGCAACGTACATCCAGTTCTCACAGCAATTGACATCCAATCTGGGATGATCATGGCACTACAACTGGCCGACAAGAGAAGGCCCTTCGATTATGCAGTTACACAACTACAGCACTTCCTCATTGAATGTGGGATGACAACACACACCATACTACAAGAAAGACTTCCTCACAGCACTCATCACAGCAGTGGCCAACAAGAATGGCAACATCATCACAAGGAACGCATACAGTTCACAATCACAAGGAGGAGTAGAGCGAGCACAAAGAACACTGTTTGCACAAATCTGAACACTCAAGGCACAAATCAGGCAAATCTACAACAGAGACATTTCAATGAAACATCCACTCATGCCTTGGATAGTTCGAAACAGTGCATACATCATGAACAGGTACGCAGTTCACAGCAATGGGCGCACAAGCTACTTCAACAGATGGAACAGAGAGCAACATACACCACTTTGCGAGTTTGGTGAGACAGTGCAATACATTTGAAACAATTTCCAAAACTCGAGCCGAGATTCTACAACGGGATCTGGCTTGGCAAGGATACAACCACTGGTGAATCCCTCATTGGGATCTACAACAAGATTGTCAGAGCAAGGACAATCAGAAGGCAGATCATGCCTCGCAAATACTATCAGCAACTGCTGGACTGTGTACACACAGGTCCATGGAAGACACCAGCATCAGCACTGCATACACCGACTCTCACAACACCACTGACAATGCCAGCTACAAGCAAGGCACCACCATCACAGAAAGACGCAACAACGAGCACAGCAGCAGAAGGCAAGAGACAGAGCGCAGCACAAGCAAGCGATCAGCAACGAAGCAGAAGAGAACAGCAGAGTCACGTCACCAATGGCTACATCACCAACACATCAAAATCGACCATCACTGCCAGCACCACCGCCTGCATCACCCACAAGAGAAAAAGATGACACAATAGCAGAAGGCAACACAGACAGGCAACAGCGCACCACAGCAGAGAGACAAGCACTGGAGCGACTTACAACAGCCGAACAGCCAAAGGGCAAAATGAGAATACACGCCATCACGTTTACAACAAAGGATGGTAAACAAATGGAGACAACATCCAATGAAGACACAGAAGAAACCGACAATGAAAGGATCCTATTACAGCCAATCATAAATGACACAGAAGGCTTGGATCCACAACAAGTGCCCCAGGAATGAAGAAGGAAGTACAACAAATGAAAGACTGATCAGTCTTCACAGGGATTGATGGGAACACAATGACACCAGAACAACAAGCAAACATCATCGAGTCAAGATGGGTTCTCAAACAAAAACACACTGAAGTACGAGCACGTATAGTAGCAAAAGGCTACACAACAGACCACGACCTACTCTTTGCCAGCGCACCATTGTTTTGCACACTGAGAATACTTCTCACAATGGCACTAGTGTACAACTGGTCGGTCTGTACAGTAAAATGTCAGTGTTGCATTTCTACATGCAGCAGCAAGCTCCTACAACCTAGTAATGCGACAATGAAGATAACAGACACATGATGCGGCGGCTGAACAAGGCCATTTATGGCCTACGATCATCACCAAAACAATGGCAAGACCACATAGCACATTCTCACAGTCACGCTTGAACTTGTGAGACGCACAACAGAAAGCAAGGTCTACAGATCAAAAGACTGTCAAGTCTACATCATGATCTATGAAGACGACCTCCTCTTCATAGGAGTACAAAGCATCATCAACACGCTGTTCAGCAGGATAGAAAAGGAAGTGCTGCTGAGACACACGGGCGACCTAACAGTGGGATCAACACTGCATTTCCTTGGTAGGAACATCTCACACAAAGGCGACTACATTGACATCAGCTTGAACAACGTTGACATCATCCTGGAAGAGTCAGGAATGACCACATGCAATCCAGCACCATCACCAGGAGTGTCACACATGAAAGGTACAGCAGAAGATGAAGCACTGCTAGACCAAGAACAGCACAAGCGGCACAGGCGGCTTGTTGGCAAGATGCAATGGCTAGCATATACACACGACCAGACATCAGCTATGGAGCAAAAGAGCTAGCAAGATCACTTCAAGCACCAACACAACTCGACAACAAGAAGCTCAAGCACATGATCAGATACCTTAAAGGAACAAGGTACATGCGACACAACCTGCGACCAAAAATACAAACACAGGACAAGCGAATTCCACTCAACATTGACATATGCACAGATGCCAACTGGGCATCATGCGAGACAACAAGGAAAAGCACAACAGGATTTGTGCTGCGCTTCTTTGGAGCAGCAGTACACTATGGCAGCAGAACAAGCAACAATAGCACTTTCATCAGCAGACTCAGAACTGTATGCATTTGGTACAGCAGCACAGGAGAGCCTCTACATCAGCAACTTCATCAAGGAAGCATTTGAAGTACGCACCAACATCAGGATACACACAGACAGCAGCGCAGCAAAATCAATAGCAATGAGAGAAGGTACATCGAAGAAAGCAAAGCACATTGAGCTGCGACACCTCTTCATACAACAACTTGTCAAGAGCAAAATCATCGCAACCCAGCTGCCACACTGACTAAATTTGTCAGCTGTGACACCCTCAACAAGCACTTGTACACAGTTGGCCTGTGAGGTCAACACAACCAGTTTCACACAGTTTGCACAGTATGCTAAACATCAGTTGCACAGGTCACTCTTCTTTTACAACCGAAATGAAAGCGCTACAACTTAGTTTCACCTAGGAAATCCGGAGCCATGGTACATCTTTTCTGGGAGTGAAACAACCCCCTCCCTCTTTCAATTGTTTTCTGCATGACACATGTCGGACATTGGTGTGTCACATTCCGCAGCCTTTTGCCTTTTACATCAGTGAGATACATTCTTTCTGAGACATCGGACCATGGACATGCAGGCCTTGACCGCCCTTGTCACATCGGCTGAGCACACCGGAAAGCATTACGACACGCAATTGAACATCTGTGGGATTTTACAACATTAGGTGCGTCAACGGCAAGGAGGCGCACGACATCATGGAGTGGCACATCAACAAGACTGCAGATACAAGCAACGTTTTACCTCGCCTTGACAGCAGAGGAGTACATCAGGTTGAAGGGAGATTACACTGGGCTACAGGCCTACATGAGGAAGCCATTTTGGGACACCTGCTAGTTTGACTCTCTACAACATTGCTTTACCTTTTCAGTCAGCGCAAGATTGCATCCGCACAGTTGGACAAGTGACAAGCTGCAAATCATCGGCTTTCAGCCGAACACCAGGCACATGCTTGCCAGGTTGAGCAAGAACCAGATGAGTACATTCAACAGAGGATACCAGATCCTCCATAGCGGGAAGTGGCAGTTCGATGAGTTTGAACAGCAGTCGGTACACATCTAGAAAATCTGCCATCACAACATCCTGGACATCTTCAAGAGATTCTCATGGCCCAACGGTTTCGCATGGGACTACAACGCCCTCATCAACCTGAGCGACCTACAGGCTGCAACAGACGATGATACAATCCATGCTGATGCCTGGAAACTTCACCACCTGCAGACATCAGGCAATGCGTCGGTTCGGGCACAGGCAATCAGGGACATCGAGCGCATCAGGGGACACCAGGATCACCACACCTGGTGCTACATGCAGAATCAGGATTTTTTCCCTGAATATATCAGCAAGATGAACAATTACAGGGATGAGCTTGTCGCACAGGCAACAGCCATGGATGCAGTTACAACATCGACTGCGAAGAGGCCGAGGAATGCGTGAACATTATGGTTCATACAACAGCAATTTTGAGGCGATACATTTTCTGCGCTTGGGTGGCACAGTCAAATAGCATGATACAACATCTGCTTGAAACAGTAGCTGTTTGATACTTGCTTTTGACACCACGAACCACAAGAGATTTGTACTGCCTAGCACACACGCCGCGTACAGCAGCTACATCATCTTTTTCAACAGTTCAGGAGAATGTACATGAGTTACATTGTCCTGAGGAGGCGTGTTAAGATACATGCATCCCAATACATATGGAATGCTGCTTTGCACAATCAAGGCCTTTGAGCCTTAGTACAGCTGGAGTCGCCCACAGCAAAAGTGACAGCACTTCGCTTCACACACAGGTTTACACTTCAGGCATCTTTGTTACAACAGTTGCTCCAAGTTTAACACTAGAGGACGATTGGCCCGAAAGCATTTTTGCACAGGTGCTCATCCAGCCGCGGAGACACCTTTTTACATCGCTGCGGCGAGCGTGCCTGCGCGCGGCGATGCTCAGTGTGTATGGTCACATGATCTCCATCTCATCATCCTACTTTCCTCTCGAGCTGCGCCGATTTCTCACGAAAGTGGTCTGCGCAAGCTGCATTGTTCCAGGCTGCTGCACGCAAGTTGCTCTCTGCAAGCTGCTGCACGCAAGTGCTCTGTGCAAGTTGCTCTGCGCAAGTGCTCTGAGCAAGTTGCTCTGCGCAAGTGCTCTGCGCCAGTTGCTCCGCGCAAGCGCTTTGCGCATGTGCTCTGTGCAAGTTGGTCTGTGCAAGTTGCTCTGCGCCAGTTGCTCCGTGCAAGCGCTTTGCACTGTGCTTGCTGCAAGTGCAAGCGCTTTGCGCATGTGCTCTGTGCAAGTTGCTCTGCGCGTGCTTGCTCTGCAAGTTGCTCTGCAAGTGACTCTGCGCAAGTTGCTCTGCGCAAGTGCTGCCGGAGCTGTGGGAATGTACTTCGCGTACTATTTTTGTACTTAAAAGTTGCTTAAGCTGCGGGAGGAGCACGCTCCGCGGTTTGTACTTAAAAGCTGCGATGTTCAAGCCGGAGCTGCGGGGGTGTGCTCCGCGTACTACGTTTGTACTTAAAAGTTGCGATTTTCCAGCCTGAGCTGCGGGAGCACGCTCCGCATACTACGTCTGTACTTAAAAGTTGCGATTTTCCAGCCGGAGCTGCAGGAGCACGCTCCGCGTACTACGTTGCGATTTTCAAGCCGGAGCTGCGGGGGTGTGCTCCGCGTACTACGTTTGTACTTAAAAGTTGCGATTTTCCAGCCTGAGCTGCGGGAGCACGCTCCGCATACTACGTCTGTACTTAAAAGTTGCGATTTTCCAGCCGGAGCTGCAGGAGTACGGTCCGCGTGCTACGTTGCGATTTTCAAGCCGGAGCTGCGGGGGTGTGCTCCGCGTACTACGTTTGTGCTTAAAAGCTGCGATTTTCCAGCCTGAGCTGCGGGAGCACGCTCCGCACACTACGTCTGTACTTAAAAGCTGCGATTTTCCAGCCGGAGCTGCAGGAGCACGCTCCGCGTACTGCGTTTGTACTGGAAAGTTGCGATTTTCAAGCTGGAGCTGCCGCGGACCAGGGGGGAATCGAACCCGGGACCGCGGGATTGCGAAAGCAGGCGGGCAAACCACGAGACAACTTCCAAAGGCCGTTTCGCGAGCAAGAATATTGCACGGCGCCACAGCGAGAGCGCTTCGACACGCACAATCTCCGCAGAGGGTTCGCCGAGACTAAGACAAATTCGCACGGCGCCACAGAGACGCTTCGACGCGCACGATCTCCGCAGAGGGTCGCGCGCGGGCAGCAGAAATCGCAAAAAGTCCACAGTTTTTGAACCTCGACCACGCGAATCTCCGCAGAGGGTCGCGCGCGCATCGCAGAAATCGTAAAAAGTCCCCAGTTTTTGAACCTCGACCACGCGAATCTCCGCAGAGGGTCGCGCGCGCACCGCAGAAATCGTAAAAAGTCCTCAGTTTTTGAACCTCGACCACGCGAATCTCCGCAGAGGGTCGCGCGCGGCCAGCAGAAATCGTAAAAAGTCCTCAGTTTTTGAACCCGAGCGATCCAAACTCCCGCCCCGGCGCCTTAGAAACCTAAACTAACTTACATAGCTGCTAACGCCGAAGCTCTAAGCTCTACCTAACCTTGGCTCTATGTAACTTGGCTCTATGTAACTTGGCTCTATGTAACTTGGCTCTATGTAACTTGGCTCTATGTAACTTGGCTCTATGTAACTTGGCTCTATGTAACTTGGCTCTATGTAACTTGGCTCTATGTAACTTGGCTCTATGTAACTTGGCTCTATGTAACTTGGCTCTATGTAACTTGGCTCTATGTAACTTGGCTCTATGTAACTTGGCTCTATGTAACTTGGCTCTATGTAACTTGGCTGTATGTAACTTGGCTCTGTGTAACTTGGCTCTATGTAACTTGGCTCTATGTAACTTGGCTCTATGTAACTTGGCTCTATGTAACTTGGCTCTATGTAACTTGGCTCTATGTCTCTTGTCCAAGGGCTCCGCACGGAAGAACCCTTCGCGATGCTTTCGGGAATAAACATGTATATATATATGCATTTATATTATACACTTCATGCCTATAATTGAATTACAAATAGCTAAGCATCAATAATTCAAACTATTTCATAAGTACACATTGAGTTCAATAACATGTGCAATTCTAATTATGAAGCAATAATACATGACAAATATTCCATCATATCAAAGTTCGAGTAGTTGTGGTGTGTCTATCACTTACTGTTGATTGGTTGAGTTCAAAAATCGCGTTGCGCCTAGCGAAGCCGCATTCTGAATCAAATGCAGCTTCACTCGCCTGTGCAAGCGCAACGGCAACCCGTCAGCTAAACACATCTTAAGTGTTGCCAGGTACCTAGGCACGTGCAAGAGGGCGCCGTCCAGCACCACTTGCAGCGTTTCATGCTCTGGCCTGGTTTCCGCCACGATGGTCAGGGCGGCCGCCAGCGCTTTGGCGCACACAGCTGCTGAGCGGCTTACGACAAATTGGGAGGCCTCTTGTAAAGCACTTGGCTGTTCGGAGCAGCATGCTTCGACCAACTCCCTCATGGTCAGCCTGCCTGAATGTGGACAAAACGTTTTGACCGTGCGAGGCAAATACAAACCAGAGACTAAGCGCTCCAAATTCACCGCGTCAGGAGCGTGGGTTACAAGATCCTCTTGCCTGATGGGAAGTCCGGTTGTGAGGCTGGCCCATTCGGTCGAAAAGATTCGGAGCTCATCCTTTGACTCCACAAAACACGCGTTTGTGCCAGTTCCCACCACCACGGCAACATCTGCTACAGTCGGCAGCGCAAAGAGGCTGCTGACGCAGTCATTTAGCACGTGGTGCACCTCCAAGGGCAGGTTCTGCCACCTCAATGCCACGTTCATCAGCTCGGAAAGGTCGGCTGCCACAACTCCACGAGTGGCCCAATCTTTAGCCCAGTGTTTTAATCTTCCTGAATCCAAGGCGAAGGAAAATATCAGGCAGAGGGGTAGTGGTGCCATTGCATTGGCGTCTCCAGGATGTTGATGAAAGACTTTGGCCACAACCGACGCAATGAAATCAAACAGCTCACCTGCTGAGGCGTCTTCTGATTTCAAGTGATTTGGCACAACGACCTCGCTGCCTGTGTAGCAATCCTGCGATCCACAGAATCGGAATACTCGCAAATTGGTCCCACCCAAATCAACCACATACTTCACAGATTGGGCTGATTGGGCGCTTTCATGTTCAAGCAAGCCTAGACCCTCAAAGGGCCCCACCAGTGCCGAAGCTGCACGAATTTGCCTCTCCAAATGTTCAACGTGGTGACTGGTCGGAGTTTGCCACGGTGTAGAATTCCTGAACGGCGCTCCTTGAAAGCCTTCTGGATTCTGCCGCGCAAAGCTCCATGCGGAAGCCACTATCTCACCCAGCCCCCTTTTGGCTCGCCATCCCAAGACGGCTTCTGCTCGGCTGGGGTTTGCTACAGCGAACGGTGCATCTCCAGCACGGCGATCTTGAAAGCTACAGGGCACGTCAAGTCCGGAGCTTCGCTGAAAAGCAGTCACAACTTCAAGCACCGTACTGCCTTTTCCGGTGCCCAGGTTGAACGCCTGAAACGATCCGCTTTGAAGGTGTTGCAAAGCTGCGACATGAGCCTCGGCAACGTCCTGAATGTGCAAGTAATCTCTGACCGCTGTGCCATCCACCGTATTGTAGTCAGTTCCAAAGACGCTCAGCTCGGGTCTTTTCCCTAATGCTACTTGTTGTATCAGAGGAACCAGCATGTGGGGCGATGACTCCACGGGCACTTCCCCGAGTTGACTGCTTGAATGGGCGCCAGCTGGATTGAAATACCGGAGCGCGCACGCGCTCCAAGTGCTATCGCTGGCAATCTGGTCCTTCAGGATTTCCTCCTGCGCCAACCTTGCCGTTTATGGCGCGCTCGGTTTCCATGACCACAACAATCTTTACACCAAGACTCGGGAAACAAAACATAGCAAGGCTCTTGTCCGAGGAGCTTGGTCTTTCCATATGGACATGTAGGCTCCAAAACAGCGTCCTCCGTCATCTTGCTCAAGGATGGCTGATACACCGTGCATGAGCTCGAGAGCAAGACACGTGACGAAGCTTGGTGTGCTCGGAGGAAGCTGAGAAGCTTGCGAAAGCCTTCCACATTGTTCTTCCAGTAGAGCAGGGGGAACCTTCGGCTGATATGCCGACAAGCCCATGCGCCATGGTCACAACTTTTATGTGAGTTACGGCCTTGGTTCCGTTAAGAACTGCATAAAACTAAGTGTAATCAAAACAATAGTTCTGCAGTAGTCATTGGCAGGATCAGCGAACAAGCCTCAAACGCTCAACGAATCGAAAACCAGAATGCAAGTTTATCCCTCGACGCCTCACGGATTCGCCCACGGACTTGTACCCAGCAAGGTGGATGACTGCGTCGAATGTCTCAAATCTCAAGGCAGCCAGGATTTCGTCCTCGTTGCACAGATCTGCCTTTCGCAGCACCAGCCTGGCAGAAATTTCATACTCGTCTGCGCTGATAGCAACTGTGATTTGTATGCTTATTTGGATCACTGGCCTTTTGCGTACTTCCTCCGTAGGAAGCTGCTCTGAAGCGGCTAGCTGCTGCACGCGACAAAGAGACCGTGAGTCAGCGCGAGAGAGGTTATCCAAGACAAGCACCTCGATTTCAAGAAACGCAAGGCCATGGTGTGCAAGCATTGAGGCTGCTCCGCCTTGAGACGCAAGTGACACTTTAACAACGTTCGCGCCTCGTAATTTTCTTGCAGTAGAGCAAGCACCGTGTGTGATCCGATGTAGCCGCACCCGCCGGTCACGAGGATTCGGCCGGCTGGCGCCCTCCGAGTTGCTGGTCGACTTGTGGCACTCCGAAACCGAGAGAGGCCCAACGCCACCCCAAGAGCAGCGTTGGAACGAGCAAACCAAGTCCTGTGAAGGTTGGGCCCCGGCTTGCATCGGTATGCTCCGGGGGCCCTCAGCTCAGAGCTTGGTCGTAGTGGCCTTAGCTTGTCACAAGGGAGCCCAAAGCACCGAAGCCACAAACTGAGAATCCGACTCAAGCGGCGCGGCTGACAACATGCGGGTCAAGCTTGTTCCGAACTTGTGAGACGGCTGCGGAGCCAGGTCGCCGCGACGTGCAAATCTCGTGCAACTACATTGTGAGTTTTGCCCATTGTCCATGTCAACGTCAGGCAGGCAGGCCCCCGCAGGCTCAGGAGACGCGAGACACTTTCAGTCTGTGAACGAGCCTTCTCTTCAAAATGCAGCTCAGCCTCACGGCGCTAGCTGCATCGATGGCAGGCAATGAGATCAGGACACATTTTCCGGATTTTCCCGAATCCGCAAAACGATCCGAAAAGATATCAAAGCTTTTTTGCAATCAAGACAGAGGGCAGCGAGTGCATCTTGTGGCACTCAGCCTTGTCAAACCCAGCTTCCCGCAACAGGCTGTTTAGTTGCACCTCGTTTCTTTCCGCGCCACCGGTTACTGCAAGTAAGTGTAGGTCACAGAGTCCTCCAGAAGACCCGCGAGGCAGAAACCTCACTCTCAAAAGAAAATTCAAGCCCCCCAAGTGAGAGAGCCGAATCTTGGGAGCCATCTTTCAGCCGTGGATTACTGATTGCTGCCAAATGCAAAACATCAGCCTAGGAGCTCCACCACCACAACGCGGCCTCCCTTCTTCAAAGCACGGTGCGCCGTTTGTAAAAGCTGCAGGGCTGCCCTGTCGTGGAAGTCATGCAGAACGCGAGCAAGCACGACTGCATCTGCCAATGGAACCTACAGCTGGCGCGAGGTAACTTTTACTGATCATGGTAGGTGAAGGTACCTTGAACAAACCAACATGCGCAAGCCTCCACCTGCCACAATTGGATGAGTACACATGGCCCCAAGTGTTTGACATGGCTTTCAGGGAGAAGGCCTCACCGTAAGCTACTGCTACAACAGCTGTCAGCACTTCCACACGAAAGCGCCTGTTGCGTCAGACACAAAAGGGACTGTGAACAAGCACCTGGCCATACGTTCAACGGTCGCAGCAAAACTGACAACAAAGAAACTGCTGGTCACAGCCCGCGTTTGACAAGATTCAGGTGCCAGGGAGCAGGCCGCAAGGCAAACACAAGCTCTAGATTGCGACACATACATTATTACATCATTGCTTTCGCCGGGGGGTGTGAGGAGGCAGCGCGTAAGCTCAAGCAACGTCCTTGAGCAGACATGATGCGCAGCGCTCTTGCAAACGGTTCAACACATGAGAACTTTAAAGGCGCGTTCTGGAGCACACATGCCTTCTTGGCAAGGCCCGAGCAAGCTGCAGGCGTTGGTAGCTGAGGGGCGGTTTGTGCCGGCCAGCTGCACAACTGGCGCAAGACGGGTCCAGTGCAAACAAAGACATGTCTACTGGTCCACCATATTCTCACCTAATCACCTCATCGTCGTCAAACCCCTTGGCAAGCAGGAGTTGGCAACGCTTTAAAGTAAACCTCAGCTTGCAATGGGCTGAAGCGCCTTCCCTACGATTTCCGGCTGGTGTCATGATGGGGGAGAATGGAAATGCGGACGCGTGCTCGAATCTTGAAGCAGCCCCACAACAAGTCTTATCCCAGCAAGAGGCAGGGCAGCAAGGAGACCAAGTGGTCAAAGCTGGTCTGACAATTGAAGGATGCCGCATTGAAATACCGAACTAAGCGATGATTGGGGCCCCTTGCTCGGGCGACCAGGTTGATGGTGGAGAGGAAAACACCAAACAAAATCAGGATGGGGCAACCGAAATGTGGCAACTGAACAGAACCGCGCACCACGTTAGGTTGGCAAAAGCTCCCCAACAATCCCATGAATTTCGCGGCCCCAATCTAGACCATGAGGCTATCGCTACATCACCTTGCTCAAAGAGATTCCACAAAAGCTTCAAAAGACAGAAGTAGCAAAGAAATACTTTTTCCGAAATTGCAAACGAGCAAATGGATTCACCCTTGGAGTGGCGAAGATTCGTCCTGAAAGCACCAGGTGGAACAAGATGAGTAGGCAACAGGTGTCCACGCGATGTTTCCTTTTAGAGAACTGCCGTACAAACACCACTTCATCAGCACAGGCACATGCTGGCTCCAATCATCTTGCAAGTCCACTGGACGCAATCGTAGCCCATTGGGCAAAGGCTCTACCTGCTGCAGCACCTCTGGCAAATCCAATAGGAAGACTTCTGCTTCGTCATTCGCCTCCAGAAAAAGCTTTGCCAGTGTCCCTGTCCCGCCACCCACATCCAAAATAACCATGTTCTCGCGTAGCTGAAGCAATTTGGGCACCTCTGCATAGTCGCGCCGCGCGTAGCTCCGGAGCATGCGATGATGAGCTAAGCAGCGTGCTGACGAGGCAACGTCCTTAAAAATCTCTGGCTCCCGCTCGGAGTTGCTTCGAAGGATGCTGGGCAAGCGCAGCCAGGCCTCACTTAATTGGCGTCCGTACTCTAAGGCTGCATCTGCCAGGGTGAGATAATGTCCTGGCAAATGCCAAAATCACAACCATAATTATCATAATTTATCGCGCTTAGCATGATCTGTGTCGACGCAAAGGACACACAGCTACACACGTTTCTCCAACGATCTTCAGACGACTGACCAACGCAAAGGAACTCCAACGATCTTTCGCAAACGACTCAGCCTGACCAAAATAGAAGACTTTCGCTGAAAGGTGCCCTATTGCTTAAGTGGCAGAAAGGTCCTGCTCTCAGCAGCTCCCCCCGCTCCGTGGCGCGCCACACGCAACCTTCGTCCCCTGTCTCCACGTCGACCGCTCGCACGGCGCGGAGCTCCTCCAAAGCGCGCAGCAGGCGCCGCAGGCGCGGCGATGGCACGGCGGTGAGCGCAGACAGCTGAGACAGGCTCGCCGGCAATCCCTCGAACCTCAGTGCCCCGAGCCTTCATAGGCCATGGGAAGCTACGCGCGATGTTCCAAGAGGGGTGTGAATTCGTGAACTCCCGCAACAGCAGACACAACTTCAAGAAGGTTTCATGTGGTGGGCGGGGCATAGGGTGTGTAGGGGGAACAGTCAACAAGCGACAGGCGACATAAACAAAGCTCGAGAGGCACACCCAGCTCCACTGCTGCACACAAGGTCTGCGTCTTCCAGAAGCCCACCAAATCAGCAGAAAGGGAAGCAAACGGGTCTTCCGTTGATGCGGTTATCTGAAGTAGAGTCTCACCATCTTCGCCGATGACCTCCCAGCCACCTTCCAAGGATTGCACCCGCGCCTGCCCATTGTAGAAGGGCTCCACCATCCCGAATCGCCGACTGTACTGAGGCTTGCCCTGCACATTGACGTGAAACCAGCCACGAGAATCCCTTGCTCTTGCCAGGCCCTTGTGGTACACATCCAAGTCCTTAGGGGTGCCAATGCTGTTCAAGTCAGCCGACACCCACAAGCAATTCACCAGCCTGTCCTGAAACCATTGCCCATGCAGAAGCTCACCGTTGCTCCTCACGTGCGTGGCAGAGCCTCCATCGCCATGTACCACCGCCGAGCCTTCGCGGAAGTCTCCGGCATACCTCCAGGTGGCTTGATACAGCGGCCTTCCGTCTAAGTCAATGTGAAAGTAGCGACCCTTCATCCGCACAGGGCAGCAATGTCCCTGGAAATTTCCACACCACTCCTGAGCCAGTCATCTGCCATGAAAGTTTTGCGCACGCCAGCGCTCTGCATGTTCAATTGCACATTCTAGCTGCTGAATTGGGCCTAGCAACATAGCGCTCAGAATAGGCCTCCTGACCAGATGACAAAATGTGATGCCACTTTCCTTCTTCCACGACGACTGCTGCGCGTCCATCGTAGAAGCCGAAGGTGCGCAAGTAGGTCTGGTCATAGGCCTCTGGGCATTCCAACATCACAATCCATGGTCAACTCCGTTGGCTATTTCAATCAGTCTCCAAGAACGATGAAGACAAAACGAGAGCTACAGCGGCATTGGGCAACACCAAGACATGTCCTGTCATTCCTTTCACATTCTCTTACCTTATCCTGTCTTCTGAAACATCCTTAACATTTTCTCGCATCTTTACCTCTTACACCGGCTAACTCCTGACCGTAGAATCCTTCATTTAAGAAACGACAGGTGAGAGAACAAGATACCCAGGTCAATCCAACAAACAAAGCCCCGGGCCTTGCGGCCATCCGCCTGAATGTGCCAGGCCTTGTTCCCGCATCTCACAGGCGCCAAGCCCGGCTCGTGAAATGGCAGGACCTCGTCAAAGCGATCCTTGTACAGCTCGCCTTCCTTAACCTGGGCAAACATGCGAAGCTTCGGACCAGCCTTTGAATCATTGAGAGCAGGAAGGGCTAGCGAGAAGGCAACAAAGGTGATGCCTGCAAGCAATTAATGCCCAAAATGCCCAAAATGCCGAAAATGCATGCAAGTGGCATGATGTGTCCTGTCCGAGGCAACACGGGATCCACGCCATTCGCCGAGGTTCTCTGCGCTTCGAGGGCACCGAGAAAAGCTTCGGCGAACCAAGCCAACGGCCACGCCCAAGGCGCATGGCTGGACCAGGACTTGCCTCGCCCGCTCCCTCACGGGCGTCCGTGCGCAGCTTGGCAGCGGGGCAGGTTGAAAAGGAAGCCCCCCACGGAGAGGCTGAATCATGCTGGGCCGAAATGCTGCACAAACACCTGTAAACATCTGCAACACGCCTGACCTTTTGGGCTTCAAGCTTGCTTCCTTTCCACGACAAGTGATGCAAAGCAGACGCATTGCCGTAGGTGATGCTTTTACTTTTCCAAGGCGAGGCGTGCAACAGTTCTCGTGAAAGGCTCACAATGCGGGTGGGCTTTCAGCAGAACGGCGCATGATCTGTGTCTCACGACGGCAAAAATACAAGCGGTACAAAATCAGGCGAGTTGCACTTCCGACTACGATACCAGCGCCAAACAAATGCATGACTGCATCGATGTTCAAATCCAAGACTCCCAGCGTGTACAACAGGAAAGCAGATCCATAGACGCCCAGGTTAGCAACGATGGATATGAATGCCAGTTGATTGGTGAGCCCAAATCCGTAGAATATGGAGTCCAGGAGGGCGGCCAACATATAGAACAAATAGAAGGGCAGGAGTGTGTGGACGATATTCAGCGCGCTCGACGGCTTCTCTACATTCAGAACAACCTGGAAAAAGCCCTGCCAGCCGGGCATAGTCAGAAGCCAGCTCGCAAAGAGGAGCAGAGACAACAGCAAATATGCTGGCAATATCGGGAAATGCGCTGAAGGTATCCTTGGCCTGCAAGAGACCTCTTGCTTGAGGAGCTCGGCAAGGGGTAGGAATGGCAAAAGAAGCCAGGTCCAAATGAAGTTGTTGGCCAGCCAGTAGTTGCCAGACTGGTGTAGAACGTTCACCATGCGAGCTATAAAAATCACATAGCTCAAGTTTCGTATCAAGGATCCGGCGGCTGCCCATCGTCCAACGCGCCACCAGCTCGACAGCCAGGTCCAAGTTAAGGGCCGTGTGGCGCAGGGAAGGCATTGAAGGGCGAAAAGTAAGACTAGGGTGTAGGTGCCTCAGTGTAAAACATGACAACGACGACAGCAACGGCAACGACGACGTGAACGTGACGGTGCCCGCGAACAACAGCAACAACCAGAAAGTGGATGATATCGGACCTCGCATGCAAGAACTCCAGCTGACGAGATGCAAATGTTCGATATAGCCAAGCCAATGACTCCCCATCGGAATGACCCAGGGAGGTCACTCACAAAGAGGTAGTCAAATAGCACTGTAAGCAGCGTTTGAAACATAGCAATGGCAAAGACGACCTTTTCTTTCTTCAAGAGCACAAATGTAACCTTGGCGCCAGCGCTGCCAACAAGGCATGCAACCAGGAGAAAACAACACAAGCAAGCATTTTCAAGCACGTGCAACAAATGTGTTTAGCTCATTGAGAGCTGGCAGCGTGCGTAAATTTGTCCAACCCCTGAATCACTGCAGCCACCATCTCCCAGCGGATGTACCTCACCGTCTCTGCTCGCAAGTCTTGTTGAGGAGCCTCAAGCAAAAGCGACAGCCTTCAACCTCAATTCTGACTGACAGGCGTAAGCGCGGAATCCTCTACACAGGTGTCCTTTTGGAAAAAACATCTAAACCAGTGGAACCCATCTATTTCGAACCAAACTAGCATTTTTGTTTTTTTTTTTTAAAAAAAAAGAGACACCTGTGCTCCATCTATCAAAGCTCCGGATTTGGAGGCTCAGGGCAGCGCCATACTGTCCACGAGGGGCTCTGCGGCGGACACCACCACGGCGGCGAAGACGCAATAGAAAAGGAGGGTGATGAGGAATCCCGTGCGCACCTGCAATCCAGATGTTGGACGGTGCCTGAACCTGCATCACAACAGCTCAAAGAAAGATCCCCAAACCTTACATTCAATCTTAGGAGCGGCAGAATCCTAAGAAAACCCGGCGCGCACGGCTGGCCGTGAACAATAAACCAATCCCAGCATCAAACGCGCGAATGACTTGAGAAGCAAAGCGCGGGCCTTTGAGTCCCAAAATGCGCCGAACCGAAGTACTTTCCGCCTCAAACCTAAGCCTTCGTGAACTTCTGACCGCTCGGACCACGGCCTTGTTTCGTGTGGACAGCTCCTGATCAATCGTCTCCTTGGCCGCTCCGGAAAAACTGCATTCAAAGCGTTTCTCCAGCTCTCAAGCCATCTCAAAGGCACACTGTGAACACAAAAGAAAGCACTCAAGGGCTATCATACTCGTGCTCGGTATTGCTCTAATTGAAATCTGGCCTGGTGATCGCACGCATCAAGTCTTCGACTTCTCAGTGCAACTGGGAATCAAACGCTCGCAAACTGAAATCACCCTTTGTAAGCGCAGCGCACAAGCTTGAAAAAACATACAAGACTGCATCCGGTGAAACTGTGTCTTTAGCATTGCAGGTTGCGACAGCGTTAAATTTCAAGCCATGGAAAACTGCCGAAGCCACGAAAAGCAGCGAAAGCCAGCAAGCCACTCATGGCAACAAAATCTCAAGCACGTACACAACAGAAGAACGCCCTCTGCGTCACCAAATCCCTGGAAGGCTTCTCTATCCAGTAATCTCCGACCCCTTGTCTGCAAGGGCGAGGCGAATGGGAAGGGTGTCATCATCATGATCATCCATCATCATCATCATCATCTTCTTCTTCATCATCATCATCATGGCGATCATCATCATCCTCATCATCATCCTCATCATCATCATCGTCATTTTCATCATCACCGTGGTCATCACATCATCGTGGTCATAGCTTTACAAAATGATGAATGATGATAAAATGATGAGGAGCATGATGATGACAATGACGATAAACATTAAAAAAATGACAATGAGAGAGCGCGAGAGATGAACAAATGATTATGAAAATGATGATGATAAAAATGACGATGAACATGGTGATGAAAACGATGATGGAAATGACGATGACAAATGACTCAAAAGATGAACATGATGATGATGGACATGATGATGAAAATGATGATGAAAATGATGATGAAGTGACATATATATATATATATACATACACGTTTCAAGTGTGCCATTGATGCTACGATGATTGTTATCATCACAGTCGTCATCAACCTTGTCATCATCATGGTCATCATCATTTCTTTCTTTTGCAGCATTGGTGATGGAGAGGGTGCTACGGTGGTAGTTTTCATCACAGTCATCACCATCATCATTATCATCTTCATCGGCGATGCAGAGGACGCTACGATGATGTTTTCATCACAGTCATCACCATCATCGTTATCATCATCATCGGCGATGCAGAGGATGCTACGATGATAGTTATCATCACACTCATCACCATCATCATCATCATCATAGTCAAGATGATGATGAAATTTAGGAAAGTGATGATGATAATGATGCTGATGCTGCTGATGAAGCTGGCGAAAGTGATAATAAAAATGATGATGAAATGATGAGGAAATGATGAGGAAATGATGAGGAAATAATGAGGAAATGATGAGGAAATGATGAGGAAACGATGAGGAAACGATGAGGGAAATGATGAGGAAATAATGATGATTAAAAACATAAAAAGGATGATAACAATGATGATATAAAAATGATGATGAGACTGATGATGAAGAAGATAATCATCATCCTTTAGGCGCCTGTTGCAACGCAAGGAATGCTACGATGATAGTCATCAAGGCACGGATGAGCTTGCAGAGGATACTACGATGGTAGTTATGATGGCGCGGATCAAGAGAAATACGTTGGAACCCTTGCAAAGCAAGGAATGCCACGCGAACTTTGGACATTGTTGGGGATGCAGGGATGCTATGATGATAGTCATCACCGTCTTGATCATCCATCATCATCATCATCATCTTCATCATCACCAGCATCATCATCCATCATCCATCATCCATCATCCACCATCATCATCATCTTCATCATCACCATCATCATCATCATCAGGCATCATCCATCATCCAGCTTCATCATCACCATCATCATCATCATCATCATCCATCCCATCATCATCATCTTCATCATTTTCATCATCACCAGCATCATCATTCATCATCCATCATCTATCATCATCATCCTCGTCATCATCAGCATCATCATCAACGTCATCATCAGGATCGATTGTGACTCCAGGATAAAACCTGAGAGTCCACCCCTTGTATCTCATCCAATTATTGGCCAAGAGATAGTGATTTTGAGTCTATAATTTGCCTGTTGCTTTTGGAGCGCTAGCAACCCCAAGTGAAGCACATTTTGGAGGTGACAAGAGAAAGAGAAAGACATGTCAACCGATGCTACATGTCTTTTCAGCTACCTATCTGGTCCATCTTTCGGTTGATATCTTTCTTTGTCATTTCCTTAATATCAGACAAACAAGCACAAAATGTAAAAATCAATGCAACAAAGTCATAACTTGCGCAATGAGGGGATACTTCAAACAGTTCAAGAAACCGTCTGCGGTATGAGGTAGCGGTTGTGCATGATACAGTGGTGCGACCAATACTACTCGTCAATTATGTGTGTGTTGAACTTGTGCTGTCGCCATGAAATCTATGGTTTAGTTGCACCGTGTTTAGCGTCAGCGACACCGCTTGGCACATTCAAATGTAAATGCGTTGCAGAACCTGCAAGAGCGCAAGATATCACGACTGTCTGACAACACATCTAAAGGAGACCCGTCAGTAAAGTCGCATCCTTGTTTTGCTTCTGCATTGATTCACATGTTCGCACCCATCACTGCCGCCTTTTGATAAAATCATGCAATTCAACACCTTCGAACCTTCGACCAGTGCAAATCCTACTTCATTTATCGCGCGCTCTCTCTATGCGCTGAAGGGCTGGACTGCGCTTTGACTCGAACAGCGCAATAACAAGGAGCTCTTCTGCTGCTCCATGACAAGGCATTGCAGCGTGCAGTAGCAAAGGAGCTCTATAAATGCCTTATCCAATTGGATTGAAGAGTTTCAATTTGATTCAAAATGCGCATTTCCAAGACTAAACCACGACTGAAACCAAGACTCAAGACTACACCATCCAAGTGGGGGAAGCCTTAGATAGAAGTTCTTCATCCAAAACCCCATTTGAATCTGTTAGGCTTCCACAAAAGTCCGTGGAAATCGGTCACATACAGCGACCTCTGTAAAGGATTTCGTTACAGAAGTCCGGACGGAACCCTTCCAAAACACGTTGATGATCCCTATCTACCGCGAGCAAAAATGTGTTTTTGCCATTGCGCACGCGTGCCTGCACACATTCTGACAGACAGCGCCAAAACTCACGCGGAATGCGAGCAACACACAAACTGCAGCGGCCCGCAAATACTGGGTTCTTATGGCCAAACATATCTGCCTCCAAGCTTCTCCAATGCAAGGATACAACGGAACCTCGGGCAACACGCGCTTCCCACAGCTAGCCACAAGACAGGCAGAAGTTCAACGGGTGACTTGCCATGTCGAGACACGAAAGCAGAAAAAGACAGAAGCGCAGCTGTCAAGAAGCAATCAGCGCCTCCTCCATGACCTGCCACACGTGTGACTCGGGCTTGATCGTGCTGAAAATGTTCCTGGCCTCCAGCAGAAGGCTGACCCAATAGAGCTGCGACGCGATGCTCACGGCATTGGCCTGCCAAATACCGCCATCCCGCGGCAAAACGAAAAGTGCGCAGAATCATGAATGAACAGCTCTCCATATTTGCATCATTTGCACGGTCTGTGTCACAAAAGCAAAGGCTTCGTGCCTCCGGCATCTGTCCAAGGAAGTAGATCCTAGTTGTGGTATAAACCTTGAAATGCGCTGGAGTTCGCCAGGGACATGGCGGACATGGCACGTCCAATGAACCAACTGCTGCAAGGAGGCTGTTGGCATGGCCGCCTTCAAAAGCAGCGCTGCGTACAGCCGCAGGTTCAATGTGCGAAACGATTGAACCAAGCAGACCTGCCAGCAGCTATGCCTCCCAGGACGATTCAAACACAGTTTACCGCATTTTACCAAGTGTAAACTTTGAAGCACGCCAAGAGTCATAAAAAACCAAAATCGCTTCCTCTAGCTGCTGAAAAGAACCACTGCTCCACACTGGACGATCACAGCCCCAGAATGACGGGTTCAAGAAAGATTATGCAACTAGCACAATTTTGTCTCTCTGTCCTGTTTCTCTCTCTCTTCCGTCAAGCCACTCTGATAGAACAAGCCGTGAGTCAGAAACTCCCACACTTGGCCTTGGACCCTCCGGCCGCGCACATATCTCCACACCTCCAAACGATACTGCTTCAAACCATGCAACTCTTGGGAGAAAGGCGCGGAAAGCATCCTCGTGCGAATCTTTTTACCTCTCCCCCTGCTATCTGTCACGCATGGGCCATGGACCACTGCCGCTCCATAGAGCCATGCTTCAAGGCAGGGCAGAGGTCACTTCCTGTCCGTCGTAAAAGAAATGCTCCCGGCCGTCTTGCCACCACAAAGCCGCCTCTAGAAAGTCAGGCGCCTTTGGATTGGACTGGAAAAAGGACGCCAAAGCGTAGAGCAGCACGTCGTGGGTGCAAACTAGCACCAAATCAAGCGGCTGTCCATTCTTCTTGGCACTGGAAAAACCACAAGTGCCTCTCAGTCTCTCAACAGCTTGATGCAAAGGAAGGTATCCATCAACTTGCTTGCCACATGACAGCCTTTGCAAGATGTCTTGCCAGCCAACAGCTTTCATCTCATCTGCTGCTGCCTTCTCTTCTCCAGGTCGGTGGGTTGCGTTCATCCAAGCAGCCACTGGCCGTATGGTGAGGCCACAGGCTGCGCCTCGCGCCACCGCTTCGGCCGTCGCCATGCACCTGGGCACCTCGCTGCTGAGCAGCTCCACGCAGCGAAGCCCTTTGGCGCGGCGCAGGCGCTCCCCGAAGTCTGCGGCCTGCTGCTCGCCCGTGGCCGTGAGCGCTGCCTCACGCGCGGCCCTCCAGAAAGCCTCGTCCGGCAAGTCAGCCGCGTCACCTCAGCTTCTTCAGCAGCTCCGAAACACCCAAATCCGTGTCCCGCGGTGGCAGGTTTTCGGCGGACGCTTGGTCACCACGATAGCCCATGCTTTTAAGGTCTCTTCTGGAAAACATTGGCCCGCCAACCTCTCCCAGACGCTTCTACAATGCAAAACTGTGAGTTTTTGCTTCTGAGTGACAACGCGCTGTCTCTTTCTCGCCGTGGCGGAATATTAGAACGACCCGCGCCACATCTGGCAAGGCTGCCAAAGATTCGAGCCGGTCAAGGAGAACACGAGAAGCATCATCCTTCCCAAGGGCGGCAGTGGCCAGGCGTATCATCGACTGCTCAGCCCGAGGGATTACTTTCGTGAGGCTGGGCAGCCAAGCCCTCCCGAACGAAAACAGCACCAGGTAACATGGCGGCCATCGAGATCCAGGTCGCGGCAACACACGCATGAGGCTCAAACACACCCACCCATCTCAAAATGTCTGCGATGGTGCCCGTAAGATGCATGTCACGCTGCGCACAAACCTGATGTCGAAAGCATCACGCTAACCTCCAGGCAGAGTTCTGCGCAAGCCTCTTAGCGCCGGGCCAGCCGAGTAGCCTGACGGTTTCAAGTACAGGGGTTGCAAGCGAACAATGCGAGGCAGACCAACTTGACCCATGCACAACACTGTGCCTCGAAGCATGGAGGGCAACACACGGAAGACACGCGCGTCCACTGAGCCAGAGTTCAAGAGGTCGTGTAGCTGCAGACTTCCTTCTGACTCAAACTCTACTGGCTTTGGTTCACGACCATGCTACCTTGGCCTGGCTGGCTGCTGCTATCTCACATCTTCCCTGGCGGCTTTTTCGTTGTTGCAAGCTGTTCAAGCAACTCTTCCGCTTTTTCCACCTGCCTGTTGGAGTAAACTCTGGCTGTGCAAAAACGAGAGACCAAAAGTCATCCGTCTTCTGTTCGAATAAACTTTTGGGCAGCCTCTAAATGACTCAGACGTCCTCTAATTGCTCTGGGGCCACCTCCTCATGTTGCAGCCCTGGCACAAGCTGCAGGTGGAGTATGTGGCCAACAGCTGTTGGTACGGCTCACCCCGGAGGATCTCCTCCAGGGTCTCTTCCTTGAGATTTCCAAAGTATCCCAGGCTCTGCCTCTTCTCGTCTGGTGCGCAGCACACATTGAAACGCCCGTCCGCTGCCACCCAGAACTCCTTCCGCAGGAATGGGCATGGAGCGCCCGGCGCCAAGTTTTGCTGGGCGTCCTCTGGGATGACATGGATGCCCTCCAGCTTGATTCCTCACTTTCCAGCTGAGACTACAGCTCCAAACAGAAGAGTTGGGCAATGGAACTAGCATCCACAAAATGGATACGTCTATTCAAACATGTGGATTACAGAGGAAATTAGTCAACCTCCACAATGACATGATGAACAAAGGCCAATCGGCAGACACGAAAGGTAAGAGAGGACAGCAACTCGCGACCTTGTCGTGCAAACAGACATGGTTTCAGCTAATCATGGGCTGTCTTGAGTGAAAAGCAGACAGCTTCAAAACGGAGCCAACAGTGCGTAACAAAGTAAAACAACGTTGAATGCCATGAGACTTAGAGGGAAGATTTGCCATCTTGATAATTTGGAAGCCAGAAAGAAGTTGCTTCCAAGAACCCAAAACTCTTGTATTGAGCCAACATGTTGGGTCAAGGGGGGGAAGGGTTGCCGCGCTTCATATGATCAAGCTCGGCGCTGCCAGCCTATGCAGCTCGAAACAGGCACATTCGCCATCTAGCTTCCCTGCAGCGTGCATGTTGACGCAACGCAGGGCAAGTTTGCTGCACAAATGCTGGTAAAAAGCAGGTGTTTCGCGCGCGTGAACAGCTATGTTTCGACAGAGGGCCGTGGTGTTGGTCTCGACCACTGTGGTGCGATACCAACGTTGCGCATGCGACCAGCAGGCAACTGCGTCTTTTGCAAGTCCGGCAAACACTTCTTCCCCGCGGTTGACACCGCATGATATCACCAAAATCGCCAAAAATCGATCACGATGTTGCCAGGATGCAAGCAGGAAAGTGGGGTTGGGGATGAAACGTCAAAATGTCAAGGGGCATCCTGTCGCAACACTGCGCAAAATGCTTTTGGAAACTTTGAAAGTCGACACATGACAAAGAAGATGCATCATCCCGAGACTTTGAAAACCACCCATCGCGCGCAAGAGCTAAAAACTGAAATATGGCGCGAAACCGACAAAAACAAATTTCGCGAAAGTGTCCCCTCGTATTGAGCCAAAATGCGGGAAGTATGAAAGTTAGATATGCAACACAGCAAGAAGTACGACATTCCAAAATTTGACAGTCAAGAGATTTAGAGGGAACATGCATCATCTCGATGTGGGAACCACTAAACGTCGACCCTCAAACTGAAATGTAGCGCAAATTGATATGTGTAGGAAGAATGAAAGGTACAATTGGGAATTTGGCATACAAAAGGATGCAACTTTGACATGCCAAGGGGATTCCAACAACAACACAGAGAAAATTGTGAAGAACGTAAAGAAATTTAGAAGGAAGCTGTAGCATCTTCGAGATTCCGAGAACGCAAATAATCGCTTACAAACGCCTCAAACTGACATGTGGCACGAGACCCGCAAAAACAACTTGCGCAAGGATCCCTGCCTTGTGTTGGGCCAAAATGGTCGTAGGAAGTGTGAGGGAAAACTAAATTGAAGCATACAAGGAGTAAAGCGGTTGGGGTTGGGGATGAACTTTGAAAGGGAAAGGTTCATCAACGAGGACACATCCGAAATTGCAAATGCTACAACTACAACCTTGAAAGTCAATAGATTACATGGAAAATGCATCATCTCGAGACTTTGGAAACCGCCCATCGCGCGCGAGAGCCTAGAACTGAAATGTGGCCCAACAAAAACACATGCGTAGAAAGTTCCTTGTAGTGAGCCAAAATGTTGGTGAGAAGCTTGATATGGGGTTGAAGCATAACATAAGGGAGTAAAAAGGTTAGGTTTTGCGGCTGAAGCTTAAACATAGAATCGCCGACTATGAAGCGCGTGCGCACGAGTGTCCCAAGTCTGCCTTGACTGAATGAAATGGCCTTCAAACGCAAGCTCGAAACAAGCATTGAAAAAGGTTGCGACGCAAAACTTCGGAGCGAAGCACGAGGAGAAAAGTTGCCAAAAGAGTGGCGAGAAGGGGCGGAGAGAAGAGCGAGGCGGCGAATCAACCCTGATTCCTTGAATCAAGGAAGTGCTCAAGGGTAGCCAGCAAAGGGTTTCCTTTGGTGACATGGACATAAGAGCCATTTGCCTGACATCAGCGCTGCTCTATAAGCCATGTAAGTTGATGAGTGGTCATATGTGGTCATGTGCTCTGCGCCCGCCTATGTTCAAGTTCTGGGTTTGGTGTCTGTGGGTTCAGGAGTTGCAGTTTGACCGTACGTGCGCAAGGGCTGCACCCAATTGTGCGCTCAAACTTTGTGTGACTTCCTTCGAGCGCATGTCAAACGCGTTCCAAGCTTGCCCTGCCCAGCTCGCTGCATCAAGCGTTGCTTCTGGCACACCCGACTCGCGTCCAACTCGAACATCCTTCTCCGGTCGGGAAGGCATCCAGCGATTCGCCGAAGCACTGGAGACGCCAAGGCTCGGATCTGCTGCGTGCGCCAGCTGAAGAATTTCCTCCGAACCTTCCGGAACTCTTGATGGCGTTCTCGTCTCTGCCCGTGCATCCGTGCCATTTTTTGCGGCACGTCGAGCTACGAACCTTCTCCATTTGAGCTGTGCAACGAGTGTCTACTTCCCTTAAGGGTAATCGGTCACGCCCAGCGAAGCGCAGCCCCTAAGTCCTCGACGGACAAACTGCGAGCTACAAGTTGAACCATACGAAAAAAAACCCACGGGGGCAAAACACATGGTGACTCGCGCAGCGTAGGAAGGGCAGTTGAGATTCCAACACCACAGGGCAAATCACCTGTAAAAGGTTTGGAGACACGCAGGTTGTGTGACTTTGGAGTTTCAGCCACAGATTCCGGAAGCCACCAAGCCTAACCCAGCAATCAAGACTTCTGATTCACCAAAACACCAGCCACACTGACATCGCCCAGCATTCCTTCAGTTCTTGTCAAGTGTGAACACGACGAACGTGATCTGGAGCTGCGATAGCGTGGCTCTGCTGTCTGTACAAGCATCCCATACGCCAGCTGCTTTTAGAAACGCATCAAGCGTTTCTTCAGTTTGCCCAAGTCTCCCTTTCTTTCTTGCTCCCCAATCATGTGCCCATGAAGACTCAACGCCCGGCTCAACACCTTGAGGCAATGAAATTCAGCTCAAGCCGCTGTTTCGTTTTGCCACTTCCTCTGCCTTGGGCACCATGCAATTCCAAGCACGAACTGCCGCGCTGTCGCGCTTCATAGCCCTGGCTGCCATCTCGTCCCAATGCGCCCACAAGTGATGCCCTTTCACCTTAGCCGCCCGCGGCCTTTCGTGTTTTGCAACTGGCCAGTTTTCCTTTTTGCGCAATGGGCCAAACAGCATCCATTCCCAGCCGCTCGGTTCACGCCCACGTCCGCAGCAAGTTGGATGATCTGAGGAATCTCTTGGTAGTTCTCCTGCAGGAAGGTGAGCTGGAAAGTCAGGCGGCAGAAATTCCCGCCGGAGGCCGCAAGGGCATCCTAGGCAGACGCCTACACGCTTGTCAGACGGCCAGGAAGCACACGATGCACTCATTGCCACGCTGAACAAAAGGCGCCACTTGATGATTCGGCCAAGCCTCTCTCTGGGCTGCCAAGGTCTTCACGTTCTCCAGAACTTGCTCAAAGTTCTGACCCTTCATGATCATCTCCTGGGTCTCTTTGCTGGCACCATTCCAAGAGATCTTGACGTCCGACGTAAGGGGGAGCAGAAGCTCTGCCCAACGCTTGACGCCAAGCCTGAAGGGTCGGCCGCAGGGCGCAGCGGCAAGTCTGACACAAGCCCTGAAACGCACACCCAGCCACATCGCGTGATCGAATGCCCAGCCCCGGCCTGGGAAAGGTACCATTGGTGGTGAGATTGAGCTGCAAGCCTGCGTGCCCGTGCTCCTTGAGCCGGCGATCTTGCTGTTGAATGAGCCCCAAGACCTCTTCAAAGTGTTGGTAAAGGAGCGGCTCCCCCATAGTAGACGGGATCACCTGGAATCTGCGCTGAGATGGGAGCCCACAATGGCTCATTCATTTTTTGCCGGGAGTGGCAAACAAACACAGCACATCACAACTACTTACTCTCGCTGGATGCGGAATGCCAGGCCTCCAACGCTTTCTGCGGGCTCATGCTTGGAGTCTGCAGATGAAGGTCCACAAACTCGCTGAGGACCTTCTCCACCAATTGGAAGGACATCCTGGAATGGCTGGCTGTCTGTGACAAGTCAACAAGCGCAAGACTGCGCCGCATGTTTGAAAAATACGCGGGTAGTGAGAAGGATTTTTTGCGCGGGCATTTCTTCGGCCAGAACATGCCCAGCCACACGGTTGGGCCGCTTTTCTGGTCCAAACAAACCACGTCACAGACTTGCAAACCTAAACTGCAGGTCTGCAACCCTTCGCATTGCTCTCAGGACCCCAAGTTCCCACACGAGTTGGGAGAAAGCCCAACTTGAGGGTTGAAAGCCGACGGCCTTCTCGGCGCCAAGTTCTGCTCCTTTCGCTCCTTCTGTACGGAGGAGTACTGTGAGAAGCCCTCACACATGTCACAATGCAGATTGCAGTCGTCCGGGTTGGTATCAAACGTCACCTAAGCTGGACCCAATCCGTTAGAAAGACCTTCTCTCTCCTACAAGCTTGGGAGAATTGGAATATTGCAGCCTACTACCTGCTGCCAGCAAAGCGAGCAACAACCTGAAAGGTGACGCCACGTCATCCAGGTCGCTCTCCACGGCAACAAGTTGCCATGTGTAACGTCGGAAGTCTTGCGCCGTTGAATCGACTGCTGATAAAGCTTCACAACTTCATCAACATGGTCGTCAATGGACGGAATCTGGCCGTCCCCAGACAACCTGATCTCTGACAAACGGCTTCGGATTCCGAAAATTTCCATGCGTAAGACGTCTGGAGACCGCTACGCGGCGCCGAGATGCAAGTAGCCGGTGGAGGCCAGCCCATTGGCCCAATGGGGATCTTGCAAGCACCGAAGCATTTGCCCAGCCAGCGCTGATGGGCTGCGATGCGTGTACAACAGCCCATTCACCTTGGACAGCTCTCTTCAAAACATGTCTGCACGTATGTGGAGCCCTCTCGCACTGCCGTATCGATTGAAAACGAAACCTGGCATGCTTCAAGAGACAAGTCAAAATATCTCCAATGCGCTTCTTTCCGGTCCAAGCGGCTTCGTGCTTGATGTACTCCGCCATTCCTCCTGCGTCCGCTGTGATCACCAGCACTCCAGCCTGCAGCGCCTCGTGGATCACCAATGGGCTGTTCTCAAGCCAAATTGACGGCACAACGATGCAGTCAACCTGGTTGAAGACCTTGCCAAAACTCCCACCGCGCTCTTTCACTTCCAGGCACGTTTTCTCAAAAGGTGTTGCAGCGCTCAAGGAGAGCCGAGAAGCACTACTCACTATATCCTCGTTGTCATACTCCCCGCACCACTCCAGCAAAGAGGAGTCCGGCAGCAACTGTTCTGCCAGCCTTTTCAATGCCTCATCCAACCACTTTTACTCAAAAAGCACAACAAGCAAAGGTTGAAGACGTTTTGATCACAGAACTCTTGAGCATAAACAGAACCCAAGAGCCCCGAATAAGCAATGAGCACACAAGGCCCGGACGGCTGTGCTTTGCCCCAAAGTTCGACCGTAGATCTTCAAACCTCAGCCCGCTTCCAACTACGCATTCTCTTCTAAAGGATCATGGACCGCGCTATTCTACCCTTGAAGCTCACGACCAGGACGCGAAAATAGCTGTCAGGCAATTGCGGACACTTGGCTGGGCTTACCTACAAAACGCATGCCAAGCCACGAGTAGGCGGCGCTGCGGGGGACCCCGCAACTTCTGCAAAGGCTGAAATAAGATGGTGTACACCTTTCGCCTCCTGACACGAGCGACGCAACTAACGCACCAGCACATGCACGTCTGCACGCGCCCGCGCCCACGCATGTGTAATGCGCGGGCGCGGGTGTGTGTCGATGATTGCGTTGTGCAAAAGAATAGGACACTTGTAGTCTGGTGTCAATAGCGGGGCCTCCCGCCTTGTGTGTTCCGATGTATGCGAAGGTGAAGGGCTCCCCTGGCGATCGGATCCTCCCTTCGCAGCGCTGCCTGTCGAATCCGTAGTCCAGGTACACGACTTTGCTCTCAGGGGCCAAGCCTGAGCCGGCCCGTATCAAGTTGACCAAAGCCCGTCCAAGCAAGTTGGGGATCTCAAAAAGAAACCACATTTGCGAATCGTGCACCTCCAGTCGTCCCAAGTCAAGACACCGTGCCCGGATCCCAAAGCGCCAAAACGGAGACAAACCAAACAAATCGAACCGCATGTGCGTGGCTGGAATATAGGCTGAAATCGGCGCAACCAGAGCCATGACTATGGTGCAGGGGACTTGGAGTGAATGTTTCTGCTCTTCATGGATGTCTGAGCTGTTGGCTTGTGGATGGAACACCTACACTCAAACTCGTGCGTGCGTGCGTGCGTGCGTGCGTGCGTGCGTGCGTGCGTGCGTGCGTGCGTGCGTGCGTGCGTGCGTGCGTGCGTGCGTGCGTGCGTGGTGCGTGCGTGCGTGCGTGCGTGCGTGCGTGCGTGCGTGCGTGCGTGCGTGCGTGCGTGCGTGCGTGCGTGCGTGCGTGCGTGCGTGCGTGCGTGCGTGCGTGCGTGCGTGCGTGCGTGCGTGCGTGCGTGCGT
>CAUJNA010001789.1:44340-49340 GCA_963377175.1 Effrenium voratum
GGTGTGGGCGTGCGCGTGCGCGTGCGCGTGCGCGTACGCGTGCGCGTGCGCGTGCACGTGCGCGTGTGCGTGTGCGTGTGCGTGTGCGTGTGGGTGTGTGTGTGTGTGTGTGCGCCTGCGCCTGCGCCTGCGCCTGCGCGTGCGCGTGCGCGTGCGTGCGCGTGCACGTGCGCGTGCGCGTGTGCGTGTGCGTGTGCGTGTGCGTGTGCGTGTGCGTGCGCGTGTGCGTGTGCGTTGTGTCTGCCTGTGTCTCTGTGTGTCAGTGTGTGTCTCTGTGTGTGTGTGTCTCTGTGTGTGTCTCTGTGTGTGTGTGTCTGTGTGTGTGTCTCTGTGTGTCTCTGTGTGTGTCTCTGTGTTTTTGTGTGTGTCTGTGTGTGTCTCTGTGTGTTTCTCTGTGTGTGTCTCCGTGTGTGTGTGTCTGTGTGAGTCTGTCTGTGCGTGTGTCTGTGTGTGTCTGTGTGTGTGTGTGTGTCTGTGTGTGTGTGTGTCTGTGTGTGTGTGTCTGTGTGTGTCTGTGTGTGTCCATGCGTACATATACATGTATATGTAACAATGTATATATATATATATATACTTATATTTACCCGTGTATGTATATATATATATATGTATATGTACCTGTACATATATACATGTGTATATATATATATATACATACATATGCAATTGCGTGTTTTCCCCACGTTCCCACTTCTGAAGCCAAATTGGCTTCATGCCCCCTCACATCCCCGCTAGGTTGAACGGCGTTGGTTTTGCCCTTTTGCAAGATACACAAGACATGGTTTGGCCCATGTTGAACTGGCCTGTTGGCATTCTCGGCTCTTTCATCAGCGTCACCACCACCAACCCACCAACCCGCCACCACCACCATGACCACACTCATCATCATCATCATCATCATCATCATCATCATCATCATCATCATCATCTGCTTCCTGGTGGGCTACGGTAGGGGCACGTGCCTTTGACGCCTTTCCGAGATGGGTTCTGTGTGTTCTTCAAAATGCACAAAGCCAAGCATTGGCAGAGTTGTCCAATCCTTTTCTAATAGGTACATCTTTCAAAGCTTCAATCACTTTAGAGTCGCAGGCCGTGCGTCAGAAGCTGGCACCTGCGCGCAACGCGCGCGCACAAAGCCCGCACCCGCTATCGAGGCTGGGTACGCGATAGGCTGAAAGAAGCAATGACTTTTTTTCACGGGGGAAGAATGTTAGGCGGCTAGCGTCTCTGTAGGCTGCAGGCAAGCAGCCATCTCGGATAAAGCGATCCTTCAAGTGCTTGGCCGGGCTGATGAAGAGGTCAACCTTCTCTGCCATTGCCCTGACAAACGCCATCCTCTTCGCAACCCAGCTGGCCCAATACTCTTCGTCTATGGCGCTGTTGGGATCTCCTGATCCCATGCGCGGAGCGTAGCACTTCGCAGCGCACTTCTGGTGTTCTTGGCCATCGCACAAAGGCCACAAGTCCTCTGCATTATCACCAGTGAACTGAATGTACTGGCCCCGAGGGCAGTTCAGCCAGAAGTCGTGGAGGGTGTAAATGAATGGTATGTTCTTGCGGCACACCATGGCGACCAGGGAGGTCGACAAGTGGTTCAGATGTCCACAGTGAACAACATCTGGCTCAAATGTCTCCATGATCTTCGCAAGTGCTTCATCTACTTCAGCCACGCGGTACCGGTCGCGGAAGTTCGGAAGGTTGATGACCTTCAACTTCACTGCTCCGTCCTGGGGATAGGCAAGTTAGGAGATGAAAGCCACCCTCTGGCGGAATGGTATTGCTTCATGAAGGCATGCTCATATCGGCGAAAACAACCAAAAGCTGCTTTTGAAGATGAGCTTCAACCTCATCCCTTACTCTGAAGTACGGGGCAATGGTGTCCTCCTCTCTGCAGAACACCAAGACCTCGTGGCCTCTGCGCTGCAGCTTTCTTGCCAATGTCTGGGTGTATACTTCTGACCCAGCATTGTACAATGGAGGATACCCATGAATCACAAGCAGCACTCTCAGCGCTTTCGCCTTTGGGCGCTCAAGCTTCCCCTGCGAAAACGACGACTTGGCGCAGCGTGAGCGACCTCTCGGTCGCAGGGACGAAGACCACAACGCTCCAAGCAACAGGCAGCCCCGGAACCTCACCGGGGGGCAAGCGCTCGCATTTGGGCGGTCGGGCGCACCGCGCACGCCACACCACGGCCAAATCCTGGAGCTCGTCAACAAATGCGGAGACAGCATCATTGAAACCGCAAGACTTGGGCACTTTGTGCTGCAGGAAAAGTTGCGAATCTCCCACATGTAGGAAACGAAACGGACTGCGAGCTTCACTTGCGGGCCCTTTCCTGCAATTGAAACTCTTGCGGCTGTGCAGCTTCCGCATTTTGGAACTGATTGCCCAGCTCCCCAAGGGCAACTCCACTGGAGAAAGTGTGAGTGAGAGAGGAGGGGCAATGTTACAGGTTGACCCGGGGAAGTTGGGGCTTGCAACTGTGGGGCAAGTGATTTGATCCATCGGACCGGTAAGCTCAATGAAAGAATCACGCTAAGCCCCAGCGCGCGCAAACTGCGGCGGCCTTGCAATTCAGCAGACCATTCCTCGACAAATCAAGTTGCGCTGTAGCGCCAAGCAAAAGCAATGATGGCAAAAGCGTGCTTCCGCAACTGAAGCCACATGTGATGTGTAAACTGCGTGGCAAGACTCTTGTACACCAACTTGGGAACTGGCGCGGCCTTGGCGCCTGCGTCGTTGTCATAGAGCGCCACGATTCCCCCACTCCGCAAGGCGCACGCGGCGAGCTTTGGGAACTGCTCCAACATTCCCACCTCGCGCCCAAGATCGCCTGGGAGAGGCGAAGAACCATTTGAGTCACCATCAAAACCCGGTATTGTAATTGGCTTAAAAATTGGTGGCACCATTAAAACCTGGATAATTGGCCATTTGGTGCAAAATTATCCGCGCGTCATCTTTCATGTTGGCAGTTCGGGAAGGGTCAACCTGGAGGCAAACCTAAAAGGCGGCTAGCAGACTGGATATAGAAGCAGATTGCTTCGACACCCCAAAAGCGCGTTGACCGACGCGCAACATTCTAGCACGGCTCAAGACCTGAAAGCAAGTCGCAGCTCATTCGGCCAGTCGAGCTGGCACGCATCTCTGCCCTCTGCGTGGCAGTATCTGCTGTCACATGAATACCCAGCAAATGGACTTGGTAGTTTTCCTTCAGCACATCTTCCATGAAGCGCAAAGTACTTGGCTCATCGAAAATGCCTGGCAGAACAAAGTCGCAGCGCTTCTGAAGAAGCTGAGAAAGGACGGAATCCGGAGCCTCATACAGGACCTTTTTCATGTCTGAGTTGTGAAACCAACTGGGCAAATCCACCAAGGACGTAAAGTGAAGAGCCTCATTTGAATCAACTTCACAGATCTGCTGGGCATAACGCTGGTGCTGCGCATGAAAGCAGCGAGCACCGTCCGCATCTAGATTGACAGTTTCATTGAGAGCCATGCCCAAGTCAGACAGCAGCCCTTCCAGGCAGGATGTCTTCCCAGCGCCAGGCAGGCCGGTGACAAACACGGCTCTGGGCTTGGACCGCGACGGTTTCCCCAAGAGGCACCGAGTGAGGAGCTCAGCCTCTGCCTTGGTGTATTCGCGGCAGGGCACTTCAGGACAGCCAGGCTTCAAGTGGAACTGAATTGTTGGCAGCTGTTCAGGCACCCCAGTGAGCTTGCTGCGGAGCTTTGCAAACTCCTCAAGAGTCAAGCCAGAACCTAGCGCAAGCTCCACCGGAAGATTGCAGCTCGTGCGCTTGCGCAATGCAGGAGGAAGCAAGTGCAGCATGTCAACCGCTTCTAATATGCCACAAAGCCAGGAGTCCGCTCTTTGCTTCGGGTGTGTGAGGACTTGCAACAACGCGGCCGCGGCCGCCGTGCGTCTGCCATCCTGACACCGCACACAGACCGGGAACTCTGCTAGGAGCAGGGCGCGGAGGAAGAGCCCGAAGGCTTGGCAATCGTCACCACCGGGCGTTTCAGGGAGGGGAACACTGCGGACATGATTCAAATCTGCCCCGCACTCCTGCAAATCAAGCACGGTCTTTGCCGCATGAGGCACCCCATCCCCGATGCACAGGTACAGGCCTTTGTGGAACTGACGAATGGCAGTTCGCTGAAGTAGCCTATGCATGGTCTCAATGCTTCGCGGCAGATCTGAAGGGCCCATGGAGCATTGAAGCGCAGAGGAGAGGTCTGGGATTCGCTGGGCAGTCTTCGCAAACTTCTGGAACTGGTGGAGGTACGCAGCAAAGAAGAAGGGGTCGTCTTCTTCCAGCAGCCATTCCATGCGGATGTTGGGAACCAGACTTGTCAAGCTGCGGCGTGCTTCGCTTGAACAGGCCTTAAAAGCGTGCTTTGGTAGATGAAGAAATTGGCGACCCCCATCTAGGATGTAAAGAAGCTTCACGAGGCTGTCGAAAACGATGAACATCTGAAAGTAGGCTCGGTATGCATCATGGGACAACATCTGGGCCAAGGCATTCTCAAATGATTCCACAAATCTGATTACCAGGCCACGCAGAACAAGTGATAGTGGCTTCTCCTGACCGCAATGCCGGAGAATGTCTGCATCCTGAGCGTAGAGAAGAGATTTGGCGGAAGTCGCTAGGACGTCCACTGTGGAGAGATCGTTGGTCACAAAGCAATCCATTCCTGAGTGTGTATCATACTCTCCAAGACAAGTTCAACAGCAGCAACCGTCAAAGTCAAACAAGCTCATCTGCTGTGCTTGTCCAACCTACCATGCAAAATTAGCAACATTCTCGGAGGATCCTACAGCGGTGGGTTTTCTTTTGGCTGCTTTCACCAGATGTCGAATGTACGCTGGCTCAAGGCTAGGTTCGGACCACATCATTGCCACGCGGGATAAAGACGGTGAGCTTCTCTTCGGACGGCTTCGAAAAACAAAGGCCATGCCCTTGCAGGCAGTCCGCTTCTAGCGCTGCTGACAGCATCT
>CAUJNA010001790.1:0-56450 GCA_963377175.1 Effrenium voratum
CTCTTGGGCCATGCTGACGGCCCTTTCCATCATGTCAGCCGTGGCGTTCCACGTGCCTGGGCTGGAACCCACCTCCATGTCCCTGCCCGTCTTGTGTCCTGGTGTTGGCGCGTGTGACCAGACCTTTGCCTCATTTTTGGGGCTGGCCGATGCACTCCCCTTGAGGGTGTCATTTGTTTCCTTTGCCATGCTCGTTTTTCTCCCTTTGTTCCCTCCAAGACCGCAGGCTGAGGCGCTGGCTAAGCTCGGCGCCGGTAAGCTAAGGCTCGGCGCCGGTGGACTAAGGCTCTGCGCCGGGAAGCTAAGGCTCGGTGCCGGTAAGCTAAGGCAGTCAGAGCCTGCGCCGCGAAAGGTTCCTCTCGGCTGCGTCTGGGTTGCCTGTAGCCAGGAGGGGTATTTATTTTAGGAATTTTTCCGTTTTTTTTTGGATTTTTTTTCGCTTTTGGCTTCTTGGCTTCTTGGCTTCTTGGCTTCTTGGCTTCTTGGCTTCTTGGCTTCTTGGCTTCTTGGCTTCTTGGCTTCTCGGCTTCTTGGCTTCTTGGCTTTTCGGCTTCTTGGCTTCTCGGCTTCTCGGCTTCTCGGCTTCTGGGCTTCTTGGCTTCTTGGCTTCTTGGCTTCTTGGCTTCTTGGCTTTTCGGCTTCTTGGCTTCTCGGCTTCTGGGCTTCTAGGCTTTTCGGCTTTTTGCTGGTTTATGCAGCTTTTGGTGGCTTTTTGGCTTTTCGCATCCTCTTCGGCAGGTGGCGTTTTTCCGACATCATGGGGGGCGGCCACGCCATCCGCGCCCCCCCCAACCCCCCCTCGTGGCGTCGCCGCAACCGCTACCCCCCGCTACTTTTTAGACTTTTTGCAGAGATTTAATTGCACCCCTATTCAAATCATCACTTCTGCAAACAACATCGTGGGGGGGGCTGCCGCCCCCGCCAACCCCCCCGCTACTTTTATATTTTTTGTCAGGGATTGACATGCCCTCCTGCTTGAATCATCATTTCTTTGACCCCGTCACACGATTTGTGGGTGATGCTAGGGATGTTGGTGGGACATGCGGGGTATATTTCGCGAGAACATGCTGTAAAATACGACACTTTACTGGCCCGGCAGAGATTGAATTGCACCCCTGTTTGAATCATCACTTTTTCGAGCATCCAATTTCGCGAGAAAATGCTGCAAAATACGACAATTTAGGTAATCTGTGTAGTCCGTGTATGTCTGTATGTATGCATTTCTTCGAACATCATAGGGGAAGCCACCCCCGCCAACCCTCCCGCTGCCTTTTAAATTCTATCACACACTTTCTTGAATCATTGCACCCCTACTTGAATCACCACTTCTTCCGACATGGGGGGGCTGCCCCCCCCCCCCCAACCCCCCCACTACGTTTTAGATTTTCTACAGAGATTTAATTAATTGCACCCCTAGTTGAATCATCAATTCTTCCAACCCCCCCACTACTTTTTAGACTTTTTGCAGAGATTTAAGTGCACCCCTGTTCGAATCATCACTACCCCGCTCTGTTTTTCTTAATTGTTTTTTTGTATTTTTTTTGCTGGGATTGAAATGCCCTCCTGTTTGAAGCATCATTGTTTTGACCCCGTCAACCCGCCAGCTACATTTTTGGATTTTGTTACCCACGATTTGTTGGTGATGCTAGGGATGTTGGTCGGACATGCGGGGGATGTTGAAAACGATGCTGGGGATGTTGACGAGCTAGTGTAAAATGCGTCAATTTCGCGAGAAAATGCTGTAAAATACGACAATTCGCTGGCCCGGACGAAAAACGAAAAAAAAACCCAAAACAAAACGAAAAAAAATCCCAAAATAAATCCGCACCCCTGTAGCCATCCTTCAGGGGTTGGGGTTTCTTTGACTCTATGGTCAGGTTTGAGCAGGCATCTGTAGTGCCCGTCTTTGAGCGCGAGACACACTGGTTCCTTATGCTTCTTGCTGCCGCATTGCAACAGGTACCTTTGCCAGTAGGCCTCGTTGCTTTGCCACTTGAAGACTATTAGGTCTCTTTCCAGTTTTTCGGCTAGGGCCTGCAGTATCATGCCATCGGCATAGTAGCCTTTCTTTGCTGCCAAGGTGCAGTACTCCTGGAAGTTTTTTGGCGCCTCAGCTTGCCCCGCTCTTTGCTGCGGGGTCTCATTGGGGTCAGTCGCCCACTGCTCTCTGTAGCTGCGGTTGGACTTAAGTCTGCCCAGCGCCAGTACCCTTAGGTTGGCTGCCTCGTGTACAACTTTGCTTTCCTCCAGGGATTTGCCCGTTATCTGGGCAATGCTGAGGGCTATGCTCCTGAAAGCACAGTCCCCGACGCCGCCCCCATCTTTGAGGGTCCAGTCCGGCAGATCCTCCAGAAGCACCGTGTCCGGTTCCCTAAATGCCGGCATCTTTTTCTCCGCTCTTCTGGGTGATTTCTCTCTTTTGTCCTCATCCATATGTTGGGTGGTTTCCGTGGGGGTGTCCTCTACCGTGAGGGCCACTTGGCTGTGGCACCCATCCTTAGTCGGGTGTTCCTCCAAACTTTCATCTTCGGGCTTGGGGGGTCCGTCCGTCCATTTCTTTTGGGGTCCCTTTAACCTGACCACTTCCGGGTTGGCCCGCTTGCGCCCGTTTTCGGGGGAGAGCGTGACATGACACTCAGCGTCCTCATCCACGTAGTGCCAGAACACCTTGTCTTCCCCTGGGCTTGGTGGGGGGGTGGCTTTGAGCAGCCATTCTGGGCCTTGGCCTCTGACTTTGCCTTTTCGTCTGGTCAGGACGACCTCGGTCCAGTTCTCCTCTTTCAGGAAAACTTGGACATCCTCCTCGGTCCAGTGTCTTGGTCCGTCCCTTAAACACCAGATTTTCGTCCCGTTTTTGGGGTAGTCGGCCCGGTTCCCGTTGACCAGACCCAGGTCCGCCCCTCCACCTTGTCTCAAAGCAATAGGCAGCTGCTTCTGTGAAAGAAGTCCAGACATCAATGAGTTCCTCATCTAAACCAGGTGACTTTTTCCGCCGTACGATGAGCTGCTTGGCTTGGCAGTCATCGGTAAATTTAGGGTCTTTGCGGTACTGCTGGTATGATGGTTGACGCCGTTGGACGATCCGGAGACTTCGAGACAATATGTCAACGGAACGCACAGAGACACTGCGACGCGCTTCCTGAAAAATCAGATCAGCAAAGAGAAAGACTGATCAGTGCTCCAGTTGGCACACATGAGAGGGGTTTCATGGGAACCGAAGATGAGGAGACGGGGTCCTCGAAGATCATGACTCGTTCGCAGTCAGAACGGTGTCAGGGCGAAACTTAAACTAGGAAGAAGATCAGGAAAGTCAAAAGGCAAAAAAGGACTCGCCGACACACCCTTCCAAATCATCAACACAGACGGCAAGGCCAACGCGGCCAACGAACATTCGGTGAGTTGACTTTCATTGATCACTGTCAAGAACCCTCGTCGTGTTTGTCATGTTGGAGAGAGGCAACGTTTGTCACTGCGGACGGTGTTCAGGAACTATTTCGGCCAGCGCCGCTTGCCGCCAGAACAGTCGTCGGGGATCAGACCTTCATGACCGCGCGTGGGAACATTTCTATCAGCCCCTCGACATGACACAATCTTGTTGGGACGGAACACACATGGCCGAACCGAGTGGAAACAGAACAGCAGTACGACTCGCGAAGGCGCAGCAAGATCATGCTGAAGTCCACCAGACGAGGAAAAGCACCTGCTACGCTCAAAAAAGGGGCGCTTGTCAAGGCCGCTGCAACACTCAGAAATCAGACCATCACCTACGGGGGTGTAACATAAGTGGAGCTTGTATTCAGAAGAAGACCAGCAGATCTCACTCCTGCGGCACCGACCCAATTGTCCATCAACAAGACGGATGAGGAATTGACGGCAACTCGCACCGAGCAGTTGTCGCAACAGGCTTTTCAGGAAGCCCATCAGCCGGAAGACATCATAAGAGACCTTGCCATAGACACAGACCTTGCTGCTCTTGCTCCCAGCACGTATTCATACAACTAACTTCCCAGAAGCTCACTCATCACATCATCAGGGTTCCTGCTGAGAAACAGACCCAGAGACTGCTACCACAGTGTGTATCTCCTCCTCAGGTGCCCTGGTACGTAACACACCCCCTCCGTGGCACAAGGGCCATTGCAAATTTTCTCGCGGGAAACTGGCCCCAGAGCTCTTCCAGGCGCTTGGAACCGTGGCCTCTTGTGACCAACGGCCGCAAAATTCCTGCCAAAATGAGCGAAGCACTACCCACACCAACATCAAGAGTCAACTCCAAAATACACCCTACACACCCCGAATTACGTCAGGAAGACGAGTCGAAGTCGACACCTGGCCTGTTCGGGGGAGGATCTCGGCCTTCTAAAAGAAACGCCCCCGTGGTTTCAATTCTGGCGGGCAAGATGCTGATTCTGTCCCTGCGTGCCTCCTGAGGTGATCAGTGCAATTTTTTTGAAGGACACCTTGGACGCTGCGCAGAACGATGCGGAGCAGCTTGTTGTTGATAGGCCTCTTGCCCGCACCAGCAATTTCTGAATTGCGAGTTGGGTTTGACCATTGAGTTTGCCACGCAATGAGCAAAGGTTGAAGAAGAAGGCTCAGTATGTCCAGAAGCTGGAGGAAGTTTTCCGAGCGATTGATTCTTCCTCCGATGGCATGGTCACAGAGGAGAAATTGACGCAAGTCCTCTCAAATCCCAAAGTGGCAGCTTATTTCCAGACTCTCGACGTCGACGTCGTCGACAGCACTGCCGCTTTGGCGTTGACTTGTCACCTGAGGGGTGAACTGTCTAGGGTTTTTTCACCACGCAAAATCTTTTCCCAAGCCACAGGCTGAAGGGTGAAATTTGCTCAGCTTGTTCCAACGTGATGCTGCAAGTGCGCGAGGCTTTGTTTCACCTTCTCGACAATGGTGACGGAGAAATTACCTTGGACGAGTTCATAGAAGGCATATTGCGGTGCAAAGGTCATGCGCCTCGGCCGATGAAGGCTTTGGATGCACGCATCCTGGGGATTGAATCCGCCCAGCCGTGCTTGAGCAAAGCATGCGCATTGCTTTTGCAGATTGGCTAATCGGACGGAACCAACTTGCGAGTTTCATGCATATAACATCCATGACACGTTGCGCTCGTTGGCATGCCCTGACGAATTCTATGAGCGCATGCCTCAAGCCTGCGACGTCGCAAGCTGCCCCGACCATGGTCGGACCACCGCCTTCATTATTTTCCGTGGTCTATGTTTTGGACAAAACCGTCGCCCAGTTAAACCCAACACTATTTATTGTCTCTTGCCAGGACAGTTTGTTTTTCAAAGGGTATCCGGGACCAATAGCAAAAGCGCAGACGTTGTGACATTGTGTTTGCACAAAACCTTGGTGAGGCCCTCGCGACCATCCATACAAACCAACTTTTGATCAATACGCAAATATGTTCACAGTCGTTTTCTCGGTAGGAAAGGCATTCTTCAACATGTTTCTACATATGCATGCATACGGGCCCTCTAGGCGCGTAATTATTTTGGGGCAAAACGTCATCACATGGCTTGCCATAAGAGAAGAGTCTTGTGACTGCTCACCCTGCCACCATCCATGACATGACCATTTTGCGGATCTTGCTGTTTGAGCACAGTTGGGAAAAACTAGATGGCACGGGTCCCCCATTGTTTCCCTCCCAACACACATCAAATTCACTGCATTGATGGATTTGATGGAAGGCAGTGCCTCCGGCTTCTGGGGTGGTTTTTAAGCAAATGAAAGGGTTTACACAAAAAGGGAACTGCATGTACTTTGCGGAGGCAATCCTGGTTGGGGGCGTAGGCTCGCGTAGGCTTCAGCGCGTAGGCTGTTATGTCACCCCTCGCGTAGGCTTGTAGCGTAGGCGTTTGTTGAACAAATCATGACTGTTTGCCACGTATGACGGAATTTGCTTCTTTTGCCTTCCTTCTGTTTGTTCTGCAGTCTTCGCGTGGGCTCCGCGTAGGCCCTGCGTAGGCATTCGCGTAGGCTTTCAAGGCATTTTGGGTACGTATACTGTTTCTAGCAGCCAGATCCTTGGACAGATGTGGGATTCTCACTTGTACTGCATTTCTGGTCTTAGAGCCGGAGCTGCCAAAACTGCACTTGTACTGAGAAGTTGCGATTTTCCAGCTGGAGCTGCCACAGTGCACTTCGACACTTGAACTCAACATGTGCCCGCGTAGGCATCTGCGTAGGCACCTGGAAGCTGACTTGTGCTCGCATAGGTAGGCTTGCGTAGGCCTTCGCGTAAGCGTGCAAGTAGCGTATAGGCCAACAAAAACACTGCTCAGGTGGTGGCACCACTTCAGGGAGGTACGTTTCAACCGGACCGAGCCATTGTTGGCTTGCTTAGGGCAACCCACTCCGGTCATCTTTGAGTAGGAAGGGCTGCGCAGGAATGCGCCTCAAGCGTGTTTTCTGAGCAAATGTCTCTGAGCAAGTAAGCCTCCCAAATTCTCTGAGCAGCTTCCCTGTCTGAGTTTGTCTGCGCAAGTTCTCGGCTCAAACTTGTCCGCGTAAGTTATCGATGCAAGTTCTCTGCGCACGAGTTCTCAAATGAATATCTCTGTGAGAGTGCTCTGTGCAGGTGCTCTGCGCAGGTGCTCTGTGCAAGTGCTCTGGGGTGCCCTGTGCTATATCTCTCCAAGCGGTTCGGCGGAAGTTTTTCGCACGCGTCGCTCTCAATGCAACGGGCCGTTCTCCACGCAAGTGCCGCCACCAGTTGTTACCACGCCGATCCTTGCAGGGTTTCGCAGGCAAAACGTAAAGAAATCCGGAGCCTTTGCACATAAACCATGCCAGCATACTCCTGCAAGCGTGCTGGCAAGTTTGCTCGCGCAAGTGCGCTGGTGCGAGTTTGCTTGCGTGTGTTCCTGCAAGTGTGTTCGTGCGAGATCGTGCGAGTTTGCTCGTGCAAATGTGACCGTACAAGCGTGCTTGCGCAAGTGTGGTTTGCTCGCGCGAGTGTTTTCGTGCGAGTTTGTTCGTTCTTGTGTGCGCCTGCAGGTGTACGTGTGCAAGTGGGCGGGCGGTGTTTGCCTTCACCCAACTCACATTTCCAAGGGCCACCTCAAGATTTGGAAAAAAACGCAGAGGTTGCAACCCACGGTACGCGCAGTCAAGCCAATCTCGCAGGCACGGGCCATCGACCAGGTGGCCATGCGCTCGGAGCTGCGGCAGTTGGATGCGAAGCTTTCAAGGCGCGGACAACCCTTTTTTTTCCAGCGGATGTGGAAGCCCTGAGGAGATTCCAAGAAGTTTTGCTGGAGGAATGGCCACTTCTGGCAATGTTCATTCCTTGCACGTGCTGAAAGGCAGCGTGATTTGCAGTAGCCGGCGCCGTACCAACTCTGGACAGGAGCAAGCCTGGATTACTGCATGTCTGCAAGCATGAGTTCGCAGACACACCTTCATCCCAAGAGATGCATTTCAACATGCTGTTGTTTTTGCTTCTCCTTTCGCACAGCCTCCTTATCCCCCTTACATTCAGTTCGATGGCGTGATTGTGAGCACTGCGGTTCCCATGGGTTTCTTGACACTATGCGGGATCCCTTGTGTTCAGTGTTCTGGTTCTTCGGTTCTCTGCGAGGTTCCCTGCGTTTTGCCTGTACTGTCCGTGTTGACTATGGACATCTGCAGCAGGATGATTAAACCTGTTGTCTCGAGTGGTGAGGCTACTTGGCTATGACAGACGCCAAGGTACACGATCTAAAGACCTGGCTACATTTCCTTGCACATTCCAGGAGCTCAGATAGGTTCTTAGCGATGCGCGTGGCTGCCATTCACGCAATGCCAGGCTGAGCTTCCGCCTCAAGGAGGCAGGCATCATCAAGAGCAGCGGCAAAGCCAAGGTGAATGGCAGAATGATCAGCGCATAACGGCCTAACTTTCACTCGGCAAGCGGGGGCTGCAACCGAACAGAGTGCCTACTGGTCCAAAGCTCGAGTGAAGTTACGGTGTGTGGGTTCTTTTCGCCTCTTGCTTGCGCATGAGGGCTAGCAGGCCCCCTTTTGCCAGAAGGCAGCCACGGTGTCCTCAGACGAGGCACGAAGAAAGTGGCCGCAGTCATTCTGCAACCGTGTCATGTTGCAGGAGCCGTCCACGGACCACACAAAGTGTGAAATGTTTCCAGCGAGCGGCTTTCGACCAGACACTTCTGGCGATAGCTGTTGACGCGTGGCTCTTCTGGCGATGTTGCATACTCTAAGCATCTCTAAGCTCTAGTGGGTACCACCAGGATCCACCAGGTTGTTCTCATGCCGTAGCACAGGCTTCCCACAGCGCAGGGTTAACTATAATTGCTGGCCAGGGAGAGTTCAACAGAATCGCCTCCGGATTGACTGTTTCGATGCAGACCCCTTGTTAGACCCTGCTTGCTCCCACCCAGGTTCGCTTACATTGTTCGGCAGCTGAAGCCTTTAAAAAGAAGGGCCAGCTTTGAGTTTCAAGGGGATGGTACGCTACCAGGGCCTTAGCAAGGTGAGCAGGATCCCGGCTTGCCTCACTGTTGCTCGGGGGCCTTCACAAATCAGAAGTAAAAGCGCAGACTTGTGGGTAGCTGGCTGCGATTGGGCAAGCAAATCTGTTCAAGCTGCACGTGGAGCTGTTCTTTAACAGGCATAGGCACAGGCTGCCCGCCGTTTGAACCTGGCTCCCAGTTTCACCGTCAGAAGCTTTGAATGGCTGGGGCCATGCTCAACCGCATTCAGTTGCGATGAGGTCGTAAGATTGCCCCTTATGCAAAATCCCATGGAACTCCAACCACTTTTCAAGGGCCCGGATCGGAATGTAGTTGTCACAGAGGTGTGGTGGAGGAATGGTCAGAGCAGGTAGCTGACAGTGGAGCGATGGGCCCTGTCATCCTTGTCCTTGAAGCTTATGTGCAAGAAAAAACTTGCGATTCGGGAGGCGGCGCGAGGGGGGCATTGCAACCTGACTGCTTGTGAATTCACAAAGCGCAAGTAAACCAACACGCACACGGATCCGCCTCACAGAATCAGACACCGCTTAAGCCCTCACAACTAGCTTGACTGCAAGCAATGAATGCATGGAGGTGTCCCTTACAATCTTTTGCGCGCGTCTAGCTCCTGGGCCCACTTGTCTAGGAGGGGGACATCCCAAAACAACTGCATTTTCCCTCGTCCTTTGGAGACTGCCTCACTTCAATTGGGGCGGCAGAGAAAAAGGAAGTAGAGCCTTCCGCCACCCTTGCCTTTTTGCCGCCCAGAGGGAAAAAGCAAGGCGACATTTTGGGTTTGCCCACCGAACCCACCTTAAGCTCGGTTATTTGTTTATGAATGACACGAGAAATGATCGGCGAGGGGAACCTTAGTATCTGACAGCACCAAGCGAGCGGTTCAGTTCCGCAGTGCGTTGGCCCAAGCAGAAGGCAAATCAGGCACGCAATTGATGGGCATGCGACAAGCCAAAACCATATCATAAATAAAGATCTCCATCAGTGGAGCAAGCTTGCATGAGCTCTGAACCCTTTCGACACTTTGCTATAGTTGGAGGGTGAAGGCACCTATCCGTGAGCAGTTTTTCATGCCTTAACCGGCTTGCAAGGGCTAAACCCCTTCCCTCTTGCCACATGACCTATATCTGAGCTTTCAACCACAAGACCGAAGGACCGCCAATGCGCCGTGCAGGCTGCAGCACGTTGCTGGTTCTGGGGGGGGTTCTTGACGCCCTCCAAGAACGACCAAGAATGTCTTTCAGCAATCGCGTCTTTTCAAAAGCAGCCGCGGCCAAGCAAGAAAGGCCTAGGCCTGTCACATTGCAATCTGAAAGGAACCCCACTGGCAAGCAATTTTCAACGCGCTTTCATGTGCCACTTCTTCCTGAGCCACCGCCGCCAGCACCGTTGCCGCAAACCTTTACTGTATCCACCACGCCTACCGACTGGTAAGCACACCCGCTCAAGCTCGCCTGGCACTGTCCGCCAAGAAGTAGCACGTTCGCTCAAGCGCGTCGGTTTACCACTGCATCCACAAGGATCCCGCTCAAATGCGCCTACTCTGCACATACGCCTGCCAAAAGACAAATTATACCCGTGCAAGTGCGCCCGCTCAGCATTGTATCCGTGCCTGCTTTTTAATCCACTGACTGCTGCTGACCTCACAGGCCAACATGGGCCTCTATTTGACTATGCGGTCGACCTTTGTAGTGACCGTGCTTAGACTATCCTGGGCACAATAAACCCCCCCGGGCGCGTATAGCAAAAACATCCTGCACGGAGTGGGGACATGCATTTGCTCACGCAATTGGCCTTCGACGCCAGTAGCCCGCGCTGGCTTTCACCATGCAAGGCTGGAAACGGCTGAGCGCGATTCTGTAATTGGGCTTGCCCAATATGAGCAGCATGATCTCTGGCTTGAGCAGCGCAAGCATTGCCCCTCGTTCTTGCAGCGTGGGTTTGGGCCGGCTGCATGTGTACGTTTTGGGGCAGCCGGCAAGGGATCTGGAGGAAGCGGTGCACGTAGAGAGAATATGTCATCTTGCTGCCTCCGAGGCGGCACCACAACCTATTTCATTTGTTATAGTGAGTATCAATCAGTTAGCACACGGCATTCCAACGTTGAGTGCTAACTGTTTGGGCGCTTGCGCAGCGTTTTTTCCCAAGCCGTGGTTGAGGCCCAACAGTTAGCACTCCAACTAGTCTGGCAGTCGGATTGTTCAAGGTCTTTGAAATAAGGCTTGGCATCAAAATAGCTTTACATGGGCATTGGAAGGAAGGACGGAAGGAAGCACGGAAGCGAAGGAAGCGAAGGAAGCGAAGGAAGCAAGGAAGCAAAGGAAGCAAGGAAGGAAGGAAGGAAGGAAGGAAGGAAGGAAGGAAGGAAGGAAGGAAGGAAGGAAGGAAGGAAGGAAGGAAGGAAGGAAGCAAGGAAGCAAGGAAGCAAGGAAGCAAGGAAGCAAGGAAGCAAGGAAGCAAGGAAGCAAGGAAGCAAGGAAGCAAGGAAGCAAGGAAGCAAGGAAGCAAGGAAGCAAGGAAGCAAGGAAGCAAGGAAGCAAGGAAGCAAGGAAGCAAGGGAAGCAAGGAAGAAGCAAGGAAGCAAGGAAGCAAGGAAGCAAGGAAGCAAGGAAGCAAGGAAGCAAGGAAGCGAAGCAAAGCGAAGCAAGGAAGCAAGGGAAGCAAGGGAAGCAAAGGCCAAAGCAAAGGAAGCAAAGGAAGCAAAGGAAGCAAAGGAAGCAAAGAAACAAAGAAGCAAAGGAAGCAAAGGAAGGAAGGAAGGAAGGAAGGAAGGAAGGAAGGAAGGAAGGAAGGAAGGAAGGAAGGAAGGAAGGAAGGCAGGACGAGACTCAGAGCTGCGCAGGGTGCTGCAGAGTTGCGCAGGGTGCTGTTGCAGGTTGCCATGCCAGAATCATCATTACTTCGAAACATCCTGGGGGGGGGGGTGCCGCAGTTGCGCCGATGGATGCACCTAAGGGAGAAGCGCGCCCTTCGCCGAATAATGGGGGTGCATGCCACGCACTAAAACTGCTGCGTTGCCATTTCAGTGAGGGGCAAAGACTGTAGTTAGGAGGAGCGCATTGGTGATCCAAAGAGTCCTGGCTCACACCAGCTGAGAAGGCGCTAGGGTCTGGCGTGTGCTAACTGTAAGTCAGACGTTTGGCCGGGGTCCCGAGCGTGTCTGCTTGGCAAAAACTGTAGGAGAAGCGCGTTGGCAAGCGTGATGCGAACACTCCTGGCTGACACGGCCAAAGGAGGCGCAAGCGGGTCTGGCGTGTGCTAACTGTATCGCACCCGTGCTCGCCCCAAGTGGGATCCCGAGCGGGCTAGCGAGCCTGGCCGTGTTGGTCCTTTCAGCCGCCTTCGAGTTGCATCCATAGTAGTTGGCCCGAGTGGTCCTTATCTGCGCCTTGGCGCCACGCACGTGTTATCCCGACTGTTGGTCCTCACCAGCTCCTTTGCGCAGCGTCTGTGCTCGGCCCGAGCAGGATCCCAAGCCTCTCTGCGCGGCAAAACTTCGAGCGTGTTTGTGGGCTTTCAAGAGTAAAGCCAGAGCACGGTGTTTTTAAACAGGATGATGGACTTGTCTTTTCTCGCGGGTAAAGCTTCCATACGGTGTCCTAGCCCAGCTTGAGTTCGGGACTAATGCGTTTGCGTGCAACATGATGCAACACTCGGACAAAGCAAGCTTCTTCATAATGTCAGTCGTTTACTACGGGCGCGCTTTCAAGTCGCAGGAGGCATTGCTTTAGCTGTGGAGAAGCAGGCTTTTAGGGGCGCAGTTGGTCTGGCGTGTGCTAACTGAATGGCTTACGCAAGAGTGACGCCTTTGCGTGGCATCCGCGTTTGCCCCGAGCCGGATCCCGAGCGGGAACCCGAGCGTGGCTTCGCTTGCCTTTGCAAGGCCCGAGCGGGATCCCGAGCGGGCTAGCGAGCCTGGCCGCTTTGGTCCTTGCAGGCGCCTGCGCGTTGCATTACACTCCCGAGCGTGACGGTGTTGGTCCTTATCTGCGCCTTGGCACGGCGCACGTGTTTGGCCCGAGCGGGATCCCGAGCGTGTCTGCTTTGGTCCTTTCCAGCGCCTTTGCCCGGCATCTGTGCTCGGCCCGAGCGGGATCCCAAGACTGTTTGCGGGCGCGGCCCCGGCAAAACTTCGAGCGTATTTGTGGGCTTTGAAGAGTAAAATCGGCGAATTGTCTTTTTCTTGCGGGTAAAGCTTTTACACGGGCCCAACTGTCCGCTGCGATAATGCGTTTGCGTTTGCATGCAACATGATGCAACACTCGGACAACGCGAGCTTCTTGATGATGTCGTTGATTTTTGCTACGGGCGTCCTTTCAAGTCGCAAGAAGCATTGCTTTAGGGGTGGAGTTGCCAGGCTTTTATAGGGGCCCGTTGGTTGTGAATCCCAAAGCCAAATGCAATTGTCAAGACAGCTATTGCAGTAGAGAAGCGGGTTGGCAGGCGTGATGCAAAGAGCCCTAGCTGACACGGCCAAACGAGGCGCAAGAGGGTCTGGCGTGTGCTAACTGTATGGCTTCCGCAAGAGTGACTCCTTTGCGTGGCAGCCCCGAGCGGGATCCCGAGCGGGATCCCGAGCGGGATCCCGAGCGTGGCTTCGCTTGCCTTTGCTTATTCCTTGCGTGGCACCCGTGCTCGGCCCGAGCGGGATCCCGAGCGGGCAAGCGAGCCTGGCCGCTTTGGTCCTTGCAGGCGCCTGCGCGTTGCATCCATAGCTGGCCCGAGTGGACTCCCGAGCGTGACGGTGTTGGTCCTTATCTGCGCCTTGGCACGGGTTTGGCCCGAGCATGATCCCGAGCGTGTCTGCTTTGGTCCTTACCAGCGCCTTTGTGCGGCATCTGTGCTCGGCCCGAGCGGGATCCCAAGCCTGTTGGCGCGGCCCCGGCAAAACTTCGAGCGTATTTGTGGGCTTTGAAGAGTAAAATCAGAGCATGGTGCTTCTTCAGGATTATGGACTTGTCGTTTTCCTGCGGGTAAAGCTTTTACACAGGCCCAACTGTCCGCTGCGATAATGCGTTTGCGTTTGGACGCAACATGATGCAACACTCGGACAACGCGGGCTTCTTGATGATGTCGTTGATGTTTGCTTGCCAGGCTTTTATAGGGGCCCGTTGTTTGTGAATCCCAAAGCCAAAGTCAATTGTCAAGACAGCTATTGCAGTAGAGAAGCGGGTTGGCAGGCGTGATGCAAAGAGCCCTGGCTGACACGGCCAAACGAGGCGCAAGAGGGTCTGGCGTGTGCTAACTGTATGGCTTCCGCAAGAGGGTCTGCCTTTGCGTGGCATCCGCGCTCGCCCCGGAAATCCCGAGCGGTGCTTCGCGCGGCATCCGTGCTCGGCCCGAGCGGGATCCCGAGCGGGCTAGCGAGCCTGGCCGTTTTGGTCCTTTCAGCCGCCTGCGCGTTACCAGCGCCTTGCGCGGCGTCTGTGCTCGGCCCGAGCGGGATCCCAAGCCTGTTGGCGCGGCCCCGGCAAAACTTCGAGCGTATTTGTGAGCTTTCAAGAGTGAAACCAGAGCACGATATTTCTTCAGGATTATGGACTTGTCGTTTTCTTGCTGGTAAGGCTGTTACACAGTGTCCTAGCCCAGCTTGAGTTCGGGACTTGATGGCCCAACTGTTCCGCTACGATAATGCATTTGCATTTGGATGCAAAATGGTGCAACACTCCGACAATGCGAGCTTCTTGATAATGTCGTGTATTTTTGCTACGGGCGCCCTTTCAAGTCGCAGGAAGCATTGCTTTAGGGGTGGAGTTGTCAGGCTTTTAGGGGTGGAGTTAAGGCTGCCCGTTCTTTGTATTTCCGAAAGCCGAATTCAATTTTCAAGACAGCTGGGCTGCCGTTGCAGGAAACGGCGAGTACTGCAGGAGAAGCGCGTTGGCAAGCGTAATGCGAAGAGTCCTGGCTGACACGGCCAAACGAGGCGCAAGAGAATCTGGCGTGTGCTAACTGTATGGCTTCCGCAAGTGACACCTTTGCGTGGCAGCCCCGAGCGGGATCCCGAGCGGGATCCCGAGCGGGATCCTGAGCGTGGCTTCGCTTGCCTTTGCTTATTCCTTGCGTGGCACCCGTGCTCGGCCCGAGCGGGATCCCGAGCGGGCAAGCGAGCCTGGCCGCTTTGGTCCTTGCAGGCGCCTGCGCGTTGCATCCATAGCTGGCCCGAGTGGACTCCCCAGCGTGGCGGTGTTGGTCCTTATCTGCGCCTTGGCACGGGTTTGGCCCGAGCGGGATCCCAAGCCTGTTTGGCCCGAGCGGGATCCCAAGCCTGTTGCGCGGCCCCGGCAAAACTTCGAGCGTATTTGTGGGCTTTGAAGAGTAAAATCAGAGCATGGTGCTTCTTCAGGATTATGGACTTGTCGTTTTCTTGCGGGTAAAGCTTTTACACAGGCCCAACTGTCCGCTGCGATAATGCGTTTGCGTTTGGATGCAACATGATGCAACACTCGGACAACGCGGGCTTCTTGATGATGTCGTTGATGTTTGCTGCAGGCGTCCTTTCAAGTCGCAAGAAGCTTTGCTTTAGGGGTGGAATTGCCAGGCTTTTATAGGGGCCCGTTGTTTGTGAATCCCAAAGCCAAAGTCAATTGTCAAGACAGCTATTGCAGTAGAGAAGCGGGCTGGCAGGCGTAATGCAAAGAGCCCTGGCTGACACGGCCAAACGAGGCGCAAGAGGGTCTGGCGTGTGCTAACAGTATGGCTTCCGCAAGAGGGTCTGCCTTTGCGTGGCATCCGCGCTCGCCCCGGAAATCCCGAGCGGTGCTTCGCGCGGCATCCGTGCTCGGCCCGAGCGGGATCCCGAGCGGGCTAGCGAGCCTGGCCGTTTTGGTCCTTTCAGCCGCCTGCGCGTTACCAGCGCCTTGCGCGGCGTCTGTGCTCGGCCCGGGCGGGGCCTCAAGCCTGTTTGCGGGCGCGGTTCCGGCAAAACTTCGAGCGTATTTGTGGGCTTTCAAGAGTGAAACCAGAGCACGGTGTTTCGTCAGGATTATGGACTTGTCGTTTTCTTGCTGGTAAGGCTGTTACACAGTGTCCTAGCCCAGCTTGAGTTCTGGACTTGATGCCCAAACTGTTCCGCTACGATAATGCATTTGCATTTGGATGCAACATGGTGCAACACTCCGACAATGCGAGCTTCTTGATAATGTCGTGTATTTTTGCTACGGGCGCCCTTTCAAGTCGCAGGAAGCATTGCTTTAAGGGTGGAGTTGTCAGGCTTTTAGGGGTGGAGTTAAGGCTGCCCGTTCTTTGTATTTCCGAAAGCCGAATTCAATTATCAAGACAGCTGGGCTGCAGTTGCAGGAAGCGGCGAGTACTGTAGGAGAAGCGCGTTGGCAAGCGTAATGCGAAGAGTCCTGGCTGACACGGCCAAACGAGGCGCAAGAGAATCTGGCGTGCGCTAACTGTATGGCTTCCGCAAGTGACACCTCTGCGTGGCAGCCCCGAGCGGGATCCCGAGCGGGATTGGCTTCGCTTGCCTTTGCTCTTGCCGTTGCGTGGCACCCGTGCTCAAGCCGACGAGCGGGCTACGCCTGCGCGCTGCATCCATAGTTGGCCTGAGTGGACTCCCGAGCGTGGCTGCGTTGGTCCTTACCTGCACCTTGGCACGGCGCACGTGTTTGGCCCGAGCGGGATCCCGAGCGTGTCTGCTTTGCTTTGGTTCTTACCAGCGCCTTTGCGCGGCGTCTGTGCTCGGCCCGAGCAGGATCCCAAGCCTGTTTGCGGGCGCGGCCCCGGCAAAACTTGTGGGCTTTCAATAGTAAAACCAGGGCACGGTGTTTCTTCATGATTATGGACTTGTCTTTGTCTTGCGGGTAAAGCTTGCGCACGGTGCCCAAGTCAGCTTCGCTTCGAAACTTGGTGGCCCAACTGTTTTGCTACGATCATGTGTTTGCGTTTGGACGCAAAACTCAGACAATGCAAGCTTCTTGATAGTGTCGTTTTATTCTACGGGCGCCCTTTCAAGTCGCAGGAAGCATTGCTTTAGGGTTGGAGTTGCCAGGCTTTCAGGGGTGGAGTTGCCAGGCTTTTAGGGGCCCGTTGTTTGTGAATCCCAAAGCCAAATTCAATTATCAAGACAGTTGGGCTGCCGTTGCAGGAAACGGCAAATACTGTAAGAGAAGCGCGGTTGCATCCTGGCTGGCTGACATGGCCAAGCCAGGTGCAAGAGCGTCTGGCGTGCGCTAACTGTATGGCTTCCGCAAGAGGGTCTGACGCCTTTGCGTGGCATCCGCGTTCGGCCCGGCGGGATCCGAGCGGGATTCCGAGCGTGGCTTCGCTTGCCTTTGCTTGTGCCCTTGCGCGGCACCCGTGCTCGGCCCGAGCAGAAACTCGAACGCGGTTGCTCTTCCTTTTGCTGACACCTGTTGCGTGGCATCCGTGTCGCCCCAAGCGGGAGCCCGAGCGTTTGTACGTTTGCCTGCCAAAGTGTACTTTGTCTATTACACTTGTACTGACAAGTTGCGACCTTTGAGCTGGAGCTGCCAAAGTGTATTTCCTTTACTACACTTGTACTGAAAAGTTGCGACTTTGGTGCCGGAGCTGCCAAAGTGCGTTTCCTTTACTACACATGTGCTGAAAAGTTGTGACTTTCGAGGCGGAGCTGCCAAAGTGTACTTCCTTTACTACACTTGCACTGACAAGTTGCGACCTTCGAGCCGGAGCTGCCAAAGTGTATCTCCTTGTACTGAAAAGTTGCGACTTTCGAGCCGCAGCTGCCAAAGTGTATTTCCTTTACTGCACTTGTACTGACAAGTTGCGACCTTCGAGCCGGAGCTGCCAAAGTTTCCTTGTACTGAAAAGTTGCGACTTTCGAGCCGGAGCTGCCAAAGTGTATTTCCTTGACTGCACTTGTACTGAAAAGTTGCGACTTGCGAGCCGGAGCTGCATTGCTGGATTTCCACATCAACGCGCTAGAATTTGGCACTGGCAATCCATTTGTATGTTGGCAAGCTCTTGTCTTTCACCCTGGGGAGTCGTGGGACACAAAAGAGCCACGGACAAAACACGTGTAGACCACTTTGGTAAAGGGGGTACACTTTGGCCTACGACTCCAAAAAGCCACGGACAACGATAAGGTCTCCCCCAAAAACGATAACCGTTAGTTAACACGTGGCTCTACAATAGCCCCTGCAGTTGCAGCTTAGTTGGGGTGGGACCCTTGCGTGGCCGCCGTAAAACGCTAAGGCAAGTCGCGACTTGTGCTCTTCGCGCGTGCTCGGCTTGTGCTACAAAGTTGCGATTTTCGCGCTGGAGCTGCGGAAGTGCACTTCGCGTACTAGACTTGTACTACAAAGTTGCGATTTTCGAGCTGGAGCTGCGGAAGTGTGCTTCGCGCACTAGAGTTGCACTACAAAGTTGCGATTTGGAAGTGTGCTTCGCGTACTAGACTTGTACTACAAAGTACAAAGTTGCGATTTTCGAGCTGGAGCTGCGGAAGTGTGCTTCGCGTACTAGACTTGTACTGCAAAGTTGCGATTTTTGAGCTGAAACTGCGGAATTGTACTTCGCGCACAGACTTGTACCACAAAGTTGCGATTTTCGAGCTGGAGCTGCGGAAGTGCACTTCGCGCACTAGACTTGCACTACAAAGTTGCGATTTTCGAGCTGGAGCTGCGGAAGTGCACTTCGCGTGCTGGACTTGTGTGCTGCGAAAGTGTACTTCGCGTAGCTAGACTTGTGCTACAAAGTTGCTGTTTTTTGAGCCGGAGCTGCCAAAGTTCAAAAACACTGTAACACAATAATAACGTTCAACAAAGTACTAGGGCCAAGTAAAGCATCACCTATCCACGCAAGCTCCATGTAAGCCAGTCGACCGCACACCCTTCCTCCATCATAGGCTCACTGGGTTCTGCAAGTTTCTCTATATACGCTTTGTGAAGATTTGACACGTGTGCTTCCATGAACATTCGAGAAAGCGTATGTAGCCCTTTGATGTCCTGTTCGCCTGCCCAAAGCCAGAGAGCCCCATGTGCTATCTGTTGACCGCTGTTTTGGGTTTCAGGGTGTGGCAGGTGTGTGCTAACTGTTCAGGGGTGACGGGGGCATTCCGGCCAACACAGTAATGTGCTATCTGCCTAAAAAAAAAAGTGCTAACTGATTGATACGCACTATACTACACGTGTGCTGAAAAGTTGAGACTCTTGAGCTGGAGCTGCCGAAGTGTACTTCCTTTACTACGCCTGTACTGGACTTTCGAGCCGGATCTGCCAAATCTACTTCCTTTGCTACATGTCTACTGGAAAGTTGCGATTTTTGAGCCGGAGCCGCCAAAATGTACTTCCTTGTACTGGAAAGTTGCGACTTTTGAGCCCGACCTGCCAAAGTGTACTTCCTTTACTACACTTGTACTGGAAAGTTGCGATTTTCGAGCCGGAGCCGCCAACATGTACTTCCTTTACTACGCTTGTACTGAAAAGTTGTGACTTTCGAGGCGGAGCTGCCAAAGTGTACTTCCTTCACTACACTTGTACTGAAAAGTTGCGACTTTCGAGGCGGAGCTGCCAAAGCATACTTCCTTGAAGTGAAAACTTGAGACTTCCGGGCAGGAGCTGCCAATGCGTACTTCCTGTACTACACTTGTACGGAAAAGTTGAGACGTCCGGGCTGGAGCTGCCAATGCGTACTTCCTGTACTACAGTTGTGCTGAAAAGTTGCGGCTCTCGAGCCGGAGCTGCCAAAGTGTACTTCCTTTACGACACTTGTACTGAAAAGTTGTGACTTTTGAGACGGATCTGCCAAGTGTACTTCCTTTACTACACTTGTACTGCATTGCGAAAGTTGCTCATTTCAGAAAGCGTATCTCTGCCCACAACCAGAGAGGCATGTGCTAACTGTTGGTCGCCCCTTTCGGTTTCGGGGTGTGGCAGGTGTGTGCTAACTGTTCGGGGCTGACGGGGGCATTCCGGCCAACCCAGGGATGTGCTAACTGTGCCGCCTGCTAAAAAGTGCTAACTGATAGATACGCACTATAGGGGCGGCATTGGCAAAAGGGTGCACGGTCCAACAACATTTGCGTTGTTTGCAGATATCGGTTTTTTGTAAGAAAGCAAACCTGGACAGGGTTTTTGAAGCACGCCCGCTTGCAGTGCCCTCTCCTCCATATCAGGAGACGTGCATACCACAACCCCCTGTTGCAAGAGTTTTCCTTGTTCCCTCATTGCAGGATTTGTGAGGCACTGTCCAGCCATTGGCCCAAGGTCCAGAAAATGGAGGAGGGTTCCCCTGCTCATGCAGGCCGGCCCTGGGCCACCCAGGAGGCGGCGGAATGGCTTGGGGCCCAAATCGAAGTGGGTGGCTGGCTCGGCAAACTTTGAGAAAACCCTCGTCCAGTTTGAGTCAACTTTAAAATTTGGAAGAGGCGCGCAAGCAAACCTGTAAACTGCGCACAGTTGCACTGCGCCTCGCTGAAGTGACACATGTGGCTTCAGGAAACCCGTGCGGGGCAAGAATGAAGCAGCAGCAGGACATGTAGGAAAGGAATCGGCAGCCGACCGTGAATGGTTTGCGCCAAGGGCCAGCCATGATCAGCCTATTGAGTCCTTCACCGCTTGGAGCGCCAGCCGGGCCAAGGTTGGAGCATCGGCGCAAGACGGCTCTTGCAGCTTGACACCCAGTCGCTAGCATCAAGTCAAGAGAATGAGCAGCAAGACAGCCACACGCACAGAGTATGTTGGCAGCCTTCGTCATGAATTGGAAATCGATGTTGCTGCCCTGCAAATAAATACAGCGTGGCTTGCCTCAGAATCCGCTCCTCAATGTTCCTGGAGCCTTCTCCAAGGCTCAGCCGCAAGATGCTGACTGCGTCAGGACTGCCAAGGCAGGTTGGGCGGACGCAATATGATTAAAGTTATGTTGTGCGCCGGCACTGATTAATAACCCCCCCCCCAAATAAAGTTATGTTGATGTTTATGTGTTTTTTTTTGGCGAGGAATCTACACACACTCACAAAAACACACCAAACAACACACACACACACACACACACACGCTAGAATCATCTCAACCTCTTCCACCAGCTTGTCTGATTGGTCAGTATCTGCCTCGCCTGCCTTAAAAATTCAGATCTACAAAAAATACTAGCTCCCAAACTGCAAATTCTTTACATACTCTTGTTTGAAAAGTGGCCCCGAATCAACCCTACAAGGGGGGTAGTACTTGGGGTTGAAAAAGACATTATTTTGAGGTTCCCCCTTAATAAAGATTTTTGGTTGCCACCCCCCCAAAAAAAAACTCAACTCGTGTTTGAATAGGCTTTCTCAGTAAAAGGCTCAATCTTTAAAAGGTTTCCCTTGAAACTTGCTCCCTATGATTTCAATCATCTAGCTTTTGCAACCCCAACAGAATCCCAGCTCCCAAACTGCAAATTATTTACATACGCTTGTTTAAAAAGTGGCCCCCAATCAACCCCACAAGGGGGGTAGTACTTGGGGGTTGAAAACAACCTTATTTAGGGGCCCCTCCTAAATAAAGATTTTTGGTTGCCCCCCCCCAAAAAAAGAAGTGTCACCAGCAATACTAAATCAATTGGAATCCCAACAAGTCAAATCTCAGAAGAGGCTACAGCAATACTAAACCAGTTGAAACTCAAATCCCTCAAGTCAAATCTCAAAACGAGGCTCCAACAATACTAAATCAATTGAAGCACATAACTATGTGTGCAATACTTAGCAATTCATAATCAAGTTCAGAACACTATTTAGGGAGGGAAGTTGTTTGACGGGGGGGGGGGGTATTAATCAGAGGTAGACATTATGTCGCCTGAAGCAATCATTGCTTGTTGCGCCTGCAAGGTGGACGTTGTTTGTTGGGCAGTTCCCTTGGCATCACACCGCGTGCGCACGCGCGCGTCCTTGAAAATTCAAGCCATAGGCCCAGTCCCATGCTTCAGACACCGTTTCTTGCAAGTTCCTTGCGCCCCGCAGGTGCGCCAGAGCAGGCCCAAAGCTGTCCGGCCCAAAGCTGTCCGGCCCCCGAAGCATACTCTGCTTTGGGAGCATCTTGCTGATGGGGACGGGTGTTGTTGATTGAAGTCTTATCCAAGGATTTTGTGGAAGAGTGCATGTTGGAAACTTTAAGCGGCAGATGTGTGCCCGGACACTGGGTGGTCCGCTGAGGCCGACCATGAGGAGCCGCAAAGGCAGGGAACGCGGCATCCGCGTGAGTTTGGTTTAGAACGATGGGCAGGCTTGGCTCGAAACGAAGCCCGATAAACGTACAGTATGCATGGTGCCTTTCGAAACTGTTCCTGTTTGATCGCAGGGCATTTCCCACAGCGTTGGGCAATCCCGCTTGGTCCAAGCAGCATCACAGATCATGGTCATTGGCTCTCAGGATCTGGTTGGCCAATTTTGACCTGCATCGGCTGCATTGGCTAGCCCACGAGGAATATAAGAGTCATAGCCTGGAAAATGTGCGGAAGTGCCTGCGGCAATCCAGGGATGGCACTCGTCGGAAGAATCCCAGCTTCCTGGGAGCTGCTTCCATTCAAATAAGCTCTCCGCGCTCCCCGGCAGCCCATTGTTTAACGGCCATTTGTGAGGTACCGACGCCCACATCTCCTCCAAGTGGAGGTGGGAGAGCTCTTGCTGAACGCTGCATGCCTGAACCTCCAGCTGGCCTGGTGACCGGCGGTTTCCGATCTTGCGCATGCTGGTCTGCACTGATCGTAGCGAGCTCACCTGCCTGGGAAACCAATGAGCAAGGACCCTTCGTGGGGATTCCTGCATTCGGGTTGGCGAATTAAACAGTGATGCGCCAGATGCTGATTGCGTGAAAGAAGATCACAGAATTACAGAAAGTCGACCCCCCAGCCAGTGAAGGCGCTTCATGCAAGCACAGAGTCGACTGGCTTGCCCCCATTCATTTCTAGTAGTAAATTGTATGATAAAGCTCAATCCTCTTTGAGCAAGTTTAGTTGTCAAGTTGGGTGATTCGGCTTCGTCCTGGTAATAGCTTTTTCCGCGCTACGCAGGTATGAAAGTGCAAGATACTTTGTGTCATTGCACCCTAGCTCGGCGTGGGCCCCAGTGTGATTGTTTTGCAAGTGCGTTCTTTAAGATCGCCAGGGTTGCAGTTTTCCCCGCCCCTTGCAATCTAATTTGGGAGGCTTGGAACTCACTTTCCTTCTGGAGGGCAAAAGCAATGCAGGAAGGCAAGGCCTGAAAAACCGTTCCTATCGCTCCCGCCCTACATTTTCCAACGCCAAATATGCCATGGGCATGAATCCCCACCTGAACAACGTCCACAAACCGCCTCGTTCAAACTCACAGCCACCGGCTTTGCTTGCACCCCAGGCCAAGCTGCCCATGGGGCACCTGCCCGAGGTGCAAGGGGCCTCAGACGGACGCATGTGGCCTTGCTTCGTAGCGAGGTTACGGGAGCTGCGCCTTGGGTGGGCAAATCAGGTTGGTAGGAAACGAAGCTGCCTAAGGCAGCATGGGGGGACTGCGCTTTTGGGAGCCGTTGCCCAAGGCTGAGCTCTGCTTCTCTTTTAGCCCGGCAGTTCGAAGAGCTCCTTTTGTGCGTACTCACTTTCTGCGCGCAGTTGTGAACGTGCATCCCGCACTCGCTGGCTCAACCTTCCTGTGGAAGTTGCTTCATGAAAATTAGGTCTCACCACTGCAATGACGTTTTGGTCTTGTGCATGCACTGGGCTGTTTGGCTTGGGATCGAAACGGCCAACTGCAGCTCCGCAGTTTCTGGCTCCACGCTGCAGTTGCCATTTTCGCTGGTGCTGCGGTGGCTGCTCGTCTGCTGGAGCTGACCGACCCTCCGCCCTGACCTACCGCGGTTTCCTCGCCCACTTCCAGCGCCTATGGGTCCGCGAACCAGTCCCATGCGGACAAAGAGCCGGGGCTGTCCGACTCTCCGTCCGTTTCTCCGTCCCGAGAGAGCTGGCCAGTCCGCCCAGGAGAAAGATCCCCCGCGCCGAGAAGCCACGGCGCCGCCCAATGAGGCGCTGACGTGGGATCCGGCCAGAGCATCCCGCCTCAGTCCGCGCTCCGCCCGTCGTGGCCCCTGGACCACAGGTGACGGTTGGAACGTGGCTGTCTCCTTTCCGTTTAGACTGGTCTGCTGTTCGCAAACGGACCCCGTCCGTCCACATGGCCCTACCCCAACCTCTTCATCCTCCAGAAGCACGAGCTGCCTACGTGGCTGCAGCGGAGCCAGGAACTGCGGAGCTGCAGTTGGCCGTTGCGATCCCAAGCCAAACAGCCCAGTGCATGCACAAGACCGTTTGGCAAAGGACTAGTCCGTTGCAACGCGGCACTATTTTCGCAGATGGGCAAAAGTCCGGGCAGCCGGCGCGGCGGACGGGCGGAACTGGCTGAGAGCAGGCAGGCACGCGGCGCACGTGCGCGGTGCAAAGCGGCTGGCAGCCCGGACAGACAGGGTGTGGTGTCATGATCCAAGGACATGTCAAGCATGCAGGCGCGGCTAACCAGCACAGTGGCCTTGGCGGAGTGGACGCTGTAGGACGCGAGAGACAGCGGAGGAGGCACTGCGGAGTGCGCGGCCCAGTGAGCGTGAAGCAGGGTGCGGAGCCACGGTACTGTGTCAGGGCGACGGAACGGGGCCGAGAGAATGGGGAGAGGACAGCCTGCAGAAAGTCGATCACGCGGCGCGGCTGGCTCGTGCGGTGGCAGCGAGGGCGTCTTGTAAGACGGAGAAGACGCGGGCCCCCCAGCTTTCAGACGAGGCGCCAGTCAGGCCAGACAAAACGCAGCCCCAGGGCATGCCGGACAGAGAAGACTTGGTGCGCACGGCAGCAGCGGTCAATGCAGCCGCGTGCGGTTGAAGGATCAAGCGGGCAGGGGAGGACCAAAGCCCGTCCGACCAGCGGAGCGAGGCCCAAATAAACGCGCCGATCTGAAGAATTTCGGCGCTCCAACCAGGCAACGAAGCTGACAGAGAAGGGCAAAGCCTCGCGGTGTTCAGCCGGCGCGGAAGGTGTGAGGAAGGCGGAGCACACAGGAATGGCAAGACAGCGGCAAGCGCCGGCAGCCCGGCGATGCAGGCCATCCATGACAAAAGCGCGGAATGGTTAACCGCGAAACCTTGAGAGCTGGCTTCAGGGGCAGAATAGCGTCGGCCGGAGCGAACGGCGTCTTGCTGCGCTGAGCGGCGAAGCGGCACCGTCGGCTCCACGCGCGCAGCGTAGATGGCGCGAAGCGTCCGATGGCACGAGGGATGAGCAGATCCGCAGATGGTGAAGCGTGCGTTTGGACCCAGAGCGCCGAGGCAGGCCCAAGGTCGTGCACAATGCTCACGAACTCGGAGCGCAGCGCAGCAAGCGCAGTGTGTCGGGCTTCGGCCACGGAAGATGCAGACTCGGTGTGGGGCGGGGCACGGCAAGCAGCCCCTGCGACGTACGGGCGCAATACGAAGCAAGGAAGTGCGTGGTGGGTGCCGGAAAGGTCGCTGTTGACAGCGGAAGCGCGCGTGTAGTTGCCGCCTTGAAGCGCGGGGCTAACAGGGGCGGTGGAGAGCCGGAAGACGCCAGGCTGGGGAAACGCGCGCGGGAAGGCATACGTGCAGGGAGAAGTGGCCGGGCGGGAGTCGCTGGCGCAGGTAGGTTGGGGCGAAAAGCAGGCTCCAGACCACCGTTGTGCCAACGAAGGCCGAGTGAAGGCACCGGCGCGGGCGGACGGAGGATACCAGCGGAACGGGGGATAAGTGAGGCGCCTGGCACGGGCCAGGCACCGATTGGACATCTGAGGCTGCGGGCGGGAAGGCGGGTACGCGCTTGAAACGTGGAAGACCCCTCTCTCCCGGGTGCTCGGGCGGCATGCGCGGCAACACCTCGTCTTGAAAGTCCGGCTGGTCTATGAGGAAGACGAAGTTATTGGCATGAGACCGCGCCGTCAGCGGGCAGCAACAAAGCGAGAGAGAGAGAGAGAGAGAGAGAGAGAGAGACGGCGGTCTCATGTTTTTTCCGGGCACTGCGAGCTCGAAGTCAGCGTGAAAAGAAGAACAAACAAAAAACCACCGCGTAGCGGGACCACGCGTGCCATGGCTACTGCTTGCCCTTTTTTATGGCGCAGGCAGTTGACACAGACGTGGGCATCGTGGCCACGCTGCTGGCCCTTCATGACGGGGCGGAGACAGAGCTGCATGCAGCGTGCCCGTCGGTGGCGCACATGCGCGTGCACTCCATGATGCTCCATGTTCCTTCACTGCGTCTCGCCCCCTGCTCCTCAAGAGCACGGCGCGAGCCGTTGGCAAAACAACAAGCCCTGGTCAGCGTCGCACTATGTCGCACTTACAGTTTAGTACGATGCATCCATCCACTTCCTCAGAATAGAGAGGTGGGAAGCTCTCCATTACAAAAAGTCATTGGGCCCTTCTTAGCGGCTTTGGCCTTTGGCCTTCGCATGTGCAAGGACTTCGCCGAATGGGTTTGGCCCCACAAACAACCCAAGAGGCAACTCCTCTTCTAAGAAGGCGCCCTTCCGACTCCCCTGGTTCTGCCCCTGGAGGGGCCACATCCATAAGCTCGGGGCCTCCTCATACAGCTCCCAGCTTTGTGCTGGGAAAATGGGAAAGCATATAACATTATATTTGTATCTATTTTATATATATATATATAAACAGTATATATCTTTCCCATATGCATATACATGTACCCAGGGGGGCCGGGCACATAATCCAGCGCTGCTCAGATCTTCGCCCTCGTGGATTCCCCAGGCCCACCGGCGAGCACTTGGCCTCGCAGCCGCAGCTGTCAAAGTCTTCGCAGTACGGAGCTTGGAGACTTAGCGGTTCGGTCAATACAAGTGGATTGTAAATAATCCTTTTGTGACATTTGTGGTGCATTGTGAGGAATTATTGTAACTGAATGGTTCATGTTCATGGTTCATTCATGTCAATTTAAATTACTTAAATCAGTCTGTGTTTCATGAGAATGGTGAGTATTGTAAACCAATGATTCATGTTCATGGTTCGTGTTCAATGGGTTTTTGTTTGCAGCAGTCCATGGTTCATGGTTGCATTATAAAAATGCTTCGACCGGTAAGCTTTAAACCCTCTTAATATGGAAGCTGACCGGGGGTATTTTGGCCTTTCGGGTTTCTAGGAACCCTTTCTGGATCGCCGTGCAGCCTACTTCCAATTCACAAACCAGAATCCAGAAGGTGTTTTTGTGATGTAGTCCAGAGCCATCCCAATTCTGCAAACCCCGAGAGTTTCCAATAATCGGGGGAGGGGTACTTTGGTCGGGTTTGTGAAGCCTAGAGCCAAAACGAAGCGCATGCTAGGCGCTTCCATGCAGCTTTTGTCTTGGCAAACTGGCAGGGTTGTGGGGTTAGTTCCCACTGTGATACCAGCCATTAGCATATCAGAATTTGGCAGTTCCCACAATCCTGTTCTGTGCAGCTGGAGAGCATGGTTTGCTCCCTGAAGGCATCCGCTGATACAAGGTTTCGCTGTCATGTGGGCATGCAGCTAGGTTTACTGCCTACGAGGGCGCTGAACTGGTGCAATTTGGCGAGAAGCTGGAGATGCATGCGGATGCTTGCCTATGAACAAGGGGGCCAAGCAGTATGTGATTGTTGGTTCTTTGTATTGTGTTATCCAGTTGTGAAGCATTTTTTGTGCACAGTGTATACTCGAACCCAAAACACATGGAGGCGAGTCGTGAACTGTTCTTACCATAGGCGGTTTGAAAGCAAACTCGTGCGCAAATGAGGGCCGCCATCAGAAGTCCAATGGACTTGGGCAGGGTGCCGCCATGGCCATGTCCAAGCTTCAGCCCAGTTTGTTCAAGCAGCAGTCCAGTGTACAGCAGGAAGTGGCGCAACAACGTGCTCCAAATATTCGGGGGAATGATCTGACTTGTTTTAGATAGCGAGGGATGTGAGTTTCCCTCGAAACTGAAATGGTTTGCAAGTTGTTCCTGCAAGGCATGTGGTCATGTGCTGAACGACACCCACAGAACAATGGCACGGTTGTTGCTCTTTTGGGCCAATGATTGCTCATCCCGCAAAAGCCTGAGAGAATGTTCTTGACCTGTTCGGATGAACAAGGATGGGACAAGTAAAATGGTCGTCTTCAAGAAAGGTTGGGTAGCTGCCGGCAGCTAGATGCAGCCTTTGTTGTTGGCCTGGTGGGGAGGGGGTTGTCCTTGCATGCTTTGTGTTTGGTTAGTTGCTTCACGTGCATGGCCCGGCATGCCTTTGCCAAGGATTGCTTGGACTCGCACTTTGTGCTGTTCTTGTGGCGGCCTGGCAGCAAGCTTCTAAAACATGGGGGTCGGGCCATGCAAGGCAAGACCTTATTTAGTTTGTTCACTTCCTGACTTGTACACTTTACATTACCGAATTGTATTCAATCGCAGCCTTCCGTAATTCGTCCAGGAACTGGTTGAACGGCTTGCTGCTTTCGTGGCGCGTTGCGTGCACTTTGCCGTGCGCAAAATCTTTGAAGCCGTGTTGGTTGCAAGCACGTGGGTTAACAATACGTATGGCCTCCCGACCGAATTGGTTTTGCTTCTCAGGCAGACATGTCATTGCCAAGAACATTGGAAGTGGAATGCACGATGCTGGGGCCGAAACATGCTTGAAATGAAAACTTTTCAAGGATGCCATCTGATCCACGTTGCAAACTACGATTCCTCTCTTCCGGATTGGCGGCCTCAACAAGTTTCGGTGTGTTGTGAGGTTCCTCATGGCACATAGGCACATTGCAGCAAGCGATGTACACGCTTGACTGCCGATCATACTTGTAGCATGAACACAGACACATGGGCATGCACCCATTAGTGTCCGATGTGCTCATCGATTCCCATGCTGATCCTGCTGCATGCGACGTGGACTTTCAGGGACCAAGTCATTGCCAACTGCCAGCGCACAGTGTGGACAGTCAGGCGTATGCCATTTGAAAGCGGCTTTCGTCAGCCACCTAAAATCGCAGAAGTCTTTCCGGTAGGGCCACTAGGCAGCGGCGAAGTCTAAGGTGCTGCCGGAGCTCGCTGCTGAGAGAAGAGACGGTGGGAGTTTGGGCTGCGTGTGGCAGGGCCTGGATTGTGTGCTTGCCAGGTGTAGAATAGCACTCGCATTTTGTGTGTGTGTGTGGTGTTTTGTCCCCCCCCCCCTTTCCTCCCCCCCCCCTCAGCTGAAACCCAAAGGAGGTCCAGCTGCGCACCATGTGATTCAGCCAGCAGGCCAAGGTCCACAAGCAGAGCGACACCACCTCTAATGGCAAGACAAAATGCTTGTACAGCAGTGTGCATCAAAATAATATATTTCAGGATCAGCAAAGATAAATCAGGATCAAGAAACCATTAAATCCTTTAAAACCGCACCGGTTGGGGGGGAAGCTAGCAAGTTAACAAGTTAGGTGCAGGTTCTAACTTGAGGAAACCGCAATCCGAGTTCCGGTCATGACCACACTGCGATGTTCGAAGCCACAGGGCCAGCTCCCCTCCCCCACCGCAACAAATCTGGCATCGAGCGCCTCAATGCTCCAGAGGCATTTCTCTTCGGAATGCGTCAAGCAAAGCCTCGTAGTCACAGACTGTCACACATGTACTGCAACTCGCGCTCAGCAAAGCATCATGCCATCATGTCATGAGAGCTAACATGGAGAGCTCCATGAGAGCCTGAACAGCAGAAAAGCGCAGATACTTGTTGCTGCAAACACTGCAGCTCGGCAACGCTTGTCAGTACCTTGCAAGGTACTTCTCTTGTGTTTTCTCAAATGACTCCATTGTGGAGTCGAAGATCCGCTTCCTGCAATCGCAGGATAACGATGCGCCCCCTTTGGTTTCACATTGGTACTCCACTTGTTCGGTGGCACCCTTTTTCCCTGTCTTTGTGGCCGGGTGCCCATGGTGCCCACAAAAAATGTAAAAAGGGTTTGCCAGGCCGCTGGGCAACCAAGACACCCCGAAAATCCGGAGGCATTCGGCGGCATGTTTTTTTGGGTCGCAGGTGCTGCTGGGCTATCGGCCGGTTCCGCTGCGGGAACAGAATTTGTACTGCAGCTCCTCGGGCAAGGCCATGAATCACTATGATAAACGTGTTCCTTGGGAATCTTGAGAATGTGAACATGTTCTTGATTGCCACAGGTTGCTTCAAGAAAAACCGTTCCCATGTCAGAAGAGGCGAGCAATGCTGAGAATCACGGTTTGTAAGCACCTCATAGGCTACTCCGACCCACTTGGTGGGTTCCACGTTAATTTGCAGGCGGGGACCTTTGCTCCTAGGGATCTTCAACAGCCAACAAAGGCCAAGGGGCCCCCAGCGTCACCTTCAGACTGACCCAAAAGGAGATTTTCCGGACAAGCTCATTTCTCAAATCCATTTTGAGCGGGCGGGATCCAAGCAAAGAAACTAACACTCAAGTTGATTTGACGTACAACATATGTACCGTGCACTCTGCTAGCAACATATGCTTCAGAAGAACAACTTGCTGCCAAACTGCTCATTATGGGTTGGGGGCAGCCCTGCAGCAAAAATCAAGCACGGCTTCAAGACCCAGTGCAAGCTGTTGGTTGATGAAGGAGGCCTCGTTCCGTTTTAAGAGAACGTGTCATGCTACCTGTATTTTTTATACATCCAAAGGTATCGCACTGGCATTTGTTTCAGAACCCCAGAGGGGACCCTAAATGATAGCCATTTCGATGTTCACTTGCGGAGTAGCCAAGAGTCTTGCATGAGGATGGGCCACCTGGGACATCCTGGGGGAAAGTGAGCAGCAGCTGGCACAGCTGGGCCTACGGCTGGACGTGATCTCTCCGCCCTTCGGTTCGGATGCACGGCTAAGGTACACATGCGTTACATGACCGAAATCCGTTTTTCACTCGGATTCTTGTTGCGAGGGGCATCTTAGAGTCGGGACTTGCGCTAATTACTCAGGATCAACAAAATGCTTGGTTGACTGGTCGCCGCTGAGGTGCCTCTGTGAAAAATCCAGAATTCAGGCTGCATTTCAATTTGCTCAGTAGAGGGTGTCGCAGGTTTGGGACAAACGCCCAGGGAGGCCATGCCTGAAGCCCCCGTGACTCACCATGTGGGGTGGAGGGATGTTTGCAATGGCTGTCCGCAAGGGAATCCTCAATCCTGATTTTGGATACTTGGTTCCTGCTTGGGGATGGTGGTCTCTAAGCTTGAATCCCTTATCCTTTTTTGGAAACAAAAGGGCCTCAATTTCCCAGTCGGGAGCCGAGGCCAGGCCAGATCCGCCTGCCGCACCTCACGGAGGTCTCGACCACGGGGCAGGGCACCCATGTTGCCAGGGGGAGAAAAGTGAAGGCGATGTCAAAATACAAAAGGCCGTGTTGATTCATCCAGAGGACCATGCTCATTAAGGGTGGTTCCCTAGTTGAGTGAGCCTCTTTTTTTGGGGGGGGGCCTTTGATTAGAGAGTATGCTGCGGGGTTGGTTTGGGCTTCGGCCTTGTGGTCGACAATTCCAGATTGAAGATATCAGCAAGTACAAGTTACTCTTGTTTTGCACTGTTTCTTGCGTGCAGCAGTCCCATTTACTAGCTTAGTAGCTTAACGGGAGCACATGCACAAAACATTGCGCCGAATTTCAGGGTAGCCGTCTGGAAGTCTGAAATAGCGCTGGAACATGGCTCTCTCGCCGGTTGGGTCCTTGTCAATTGGAGGAGTTTTGACTCTTACGCTAAGGTTCACTCTGAACTGGAGCCAGGCGCCCAGCTTCCGGAGCGCCGGTGTGCTGCCTTCGGCTGTTTTGGGCATGGCGGCAGGTCCACCTTAGGGAGATCTCAGAAAGCACGTGTTTGGGGGTAGGGAATTGAGTTGCAAAGTCCAGGTTGGAAGCCGGCTGCAGGGAGGTTTGGCGGACAGCGGGCGGGTCAGTGCATTCGGCTATATATCGGTCAAGTCTTCCAGCGCACCTTCGTTTTTTGGATGATTCAGAAAACGTCTAAAGTGGTCCAGAGACCAGCGATCAAAGTTGAATCCTGACCCAGGGGCTGATGCGAATGAGAAGACAGGCGCCGCTTGTTGAACTTGGTATTTGAAGGGCTGCCGTCCACTGCTGCTTCACCTACTTTGCCAAATGCCACTACTACATGTTCGCAAAGAGCCCCCAATATGATTGGGCCGCCCGTTCACCCAAGGTTGAAATCCACCAACAGCGGTATAGTTGCTGGTGTGAAATCCAATGCAATTATTATTCTTCTTCTGCTTCTTCTTATTTTCGGCCTTCGCCTTCGGTCTTGGTGGAAGAAGCTGTGGCTGGGCAAATGGCTCAGCGCGCCATGGGGGTGACTGAGACCCGAGGTGAGCCCTTGGGGCCGAGCACCAGCAACTACGCAGTTGGAGTCTCAGCGAATCGGCTGGTTTGGTCGTGGCATGTCATAGCTCATGCAGCTGAGCCCTTGTCTTATACAGCTTGCAGAGGCGCCCCTGACTTTACAACCTCAGTTGCGCGGAGCCCATCGGCCTTGACCTCTCACTCTCATAGATGTCTTGGAGTGTTTACTCATGGGGGCCCTTTCTCGGTTGAACATGGGACATCATGGGACAGATGTGTCGATGTGTGCCGCCTAGTTGTCAGGGCATGTCAGGGCCAAAACGAGGGAGTCAGCGCTCTGGCGTAGTCCCCATCTCGCGAATCTCGTGGTTGTGACCTTCGTGGAGGCATACCCAAGGATTTGCAGAAGGGCAGGGGCCAGGGCTGCCAAGAGAATGTGCGCCCTCGCAACGCCACCTTGCAGCGACTCCAAAGTTGAGAACTTGGGCTTCAGGGTCGCCAGAGGGACCAATGTCACACGTGCCCCCCCTTGGCATTTGCCGAGGCTGAGTGAATTCATGCTGGCCCATCCTTTGGCTGATGTACTTCCGCAGCTTGCAGTCCACGCTTTGAACTGAATCCGTTTCAGTCTGTTTTTAGTCCCCCTCGTGTTTTTCCAGAATATGTTCTCCTTGCTCCAATGGCTTGGTCAGCTTTTGGCCAAGCAGAGCCACTGACGAGTCTTGGGCCGTCGCTGAGGTTTCGGTCCAGCCGGCGGAGGGCGCTGCGGCCACTTGCCTGCATGGAGTTGGTCACGTTTGGGGGCGGGGTGCAGTTAAAATGTCCGGCGGTCTATCCGTCTATCCATTTTGAGCAGGGCGTAAAGCAGGTTACTCACTCTCTTCTCCATGCGCTTCACCGCGTATTTGGTCCGTGGCGGTCCAAAAACCCGCCTCCACAGAAGAAGTCGCGCAAACCCTGCTGGCACACTCGAACGAGCTGTTTTTTTGTTTTTTACGGTAGGGCCCGGCCAAAGAAAGAAAGAAAGCAAGAAAGAAAGAAAGAAAGAAAGAAAGAAAGTGAAACATTTAAGGACGACGATGGCGACGACGACGACGACTACCACCATATTCAATTCAATCATTCAAGCAAGCAAGCAAGCAATCAACAGGCAGCAGTCCCAAACCTCAAAAGGTTGGGTGTTTAACAACATGTTGCATGCTAGGTTGACAATCATGTTCTCTGTTCAAGCGGATGGACGTTGTAGATGAGGGTACCATTGAAAGGCCGTAGTAGTAACTTCGCAGCATGTGTTTTCGTGCGTTTCAAAAGGTCGACGATTTTCGAGGGAATCCAGTTACGGGGGCCGAAATGGCACTCGGCTCATTCATGGTTTCACGCAGCCTTTGATTTGAGTTGCAGGCAAGCCAAGGGCGCCGAGCCTTGTGTTCGTCACTGTCTGAGGCCTTGTGCAGACAAAGTACCTGCGGCCACTTCGTGCAGCTGCAGGGTTTGCTGCCACGGGCCCCAGATGTCTCTTGTGCTTGCGGGCATCGGCGACATAGCAAAACAATCCAAACCACTGGGGAGTGCATGAACGATGTTTGTTGAGGATACGGCGGTTGCTCAAACGTAGCAACCATGCCCTTTGGCCAACAGCAGGCATGCAGTGTTATGCAGTGTTTGTGTTGTGCTGCAACTTCTTGGGTTGTGTGGCTCTTTCGGTCTGCGGGGGGCCAGGCAACACGCCAGCAGTTTCCGCGGAACCTCACAAGTAGCCTAGCAGCGTGAATCATGAGCAGGCCTTGCAGGTGCCCGAGATATACAAAAAGGCATCGCTGGGCCAAATCTCAGGTAGGCAGTGCAAGCTGCCAACGAAATAAACGCGTAGTGCTCGTCCTGAGGCCTGGCACAACATACGTGGTGGACGTGAGGGCCATGAACCAGGCATGGTGCAAGGTGGAGAAGGGAAGGGCAACGTCAATGTAGCATCATTGGCTCGGTATTCCCTTCAGTCATCACTGCAAGACGGCCGGGAGTCCACTTGCAGCGCAGGTTTCAAGTGAGGCTAGCTGAAGCTTTGCCGGTCGATATGTGGATTGGGGGTGGTTTAGGCTGGGATAACCTGCGGGACGAAGCTGGTGGCGCTGATCGTTGGAACAATGCCGGTTCTCAAGGTTTGCCAGTCCGCACCACAAGATGCCACGCAGATGCTAGAAAATGCAGAGAAAACAGCTCTGTACTTTTTCCTTCCCCAGCTGAAAGCAGCAGAAGCTGCTAACAATTCTCGGTTTGTATGCGTTATGATTGATATGTCTATGTAATACATGTAGTTTTGCCGTGTTCGACCTTAAAGCAGTTGCATCCCCCTAGCACGGTGCTTGCGCTCGGACAGGCTGGCTGGGGCGAGAGCTGCAAGCTGGAGGCGTCCACATATTCAGGCCAGGCAATCTGTGCCTTACACCCTGCAGATTGACATGAAACTCCAAAAGAAAACATGGGGTGGGGGTGGAGTTGGAATTTGGGAGTTGGAATCCTGGAAGCTGGTGTTGGGATCTTGCGGTGTGTAAGTTGGAATCCGCATGAAGTGGGTGTTGGAAGCTAGTTGCGTGTCACTCTTACACGGGACCCTCCCCCCACACCATCAAGTTCACTGCGGGCCTGTGGCGTCACGAGTCTGCTCCGCGTCAGCTTTCATTTCGTCAAAACACGCAAATCCACCGGGCAGCGACGGGCAGCGACGGGCAGCGACGGGGAGCGACGGGCAGCGACGGGCAGCTACGGGGAGCGACGGGCCGGGAGGGAGACGGGGAGCGACGAGGAGCGACGGGGAGCCACGGGAAGCGCAAGCAGGGAGGCAGACGGGGAGAAGCGGGGCGCGACGGGGAGCGACGGGCGACGGGGAGCGACGGGGAGCGACGGGGAGCGACAGGGAGCGAGAGACGGGGAGCGACGGAGAGCGACGGGGAGCGACGGAGAGCGACGAAGAGCGACGGGGAGCGACGGGGAGCAACGAGGAGCGACGGGCAGGGAGGGAGACGGGGAGCGCCGAGACGGGGAGTGACGGGGAGCGACGGAGAGCGACGGGGAGCGACGGGGAGCGACGGGCAGGGAGGGAGACGGGGAGCGGCGGGGTGCGGCGGGGTGCGACGGGGAGCGACGGGGAGCGACGGGCAGGGAGGGAGACGGGGAGCGACGGGGACCGACGGAGAGCGACGGGGAGCGACGGGGAGCAACGGGGAGCGACGGGGAGCGACGGGGAGCGACGGGGAGCGACGGGCAGGGAGGGAGACGGGGAGCAACGGGGAGCGACGGAGAGCGACGGGGAGCGACGGGGACCCGCGACGTGGAGCGACGGAGAGCGACGGGGAGCGACGGAGTGCGTCGGGGAGCGACGGGGAGCGACGGGCAGGAAAGGAAACGGGGAGCGACGGGGACCGGGAGCGACGTGGACCCGCGACGGGGACCGACGGAGAGCGACGGGGAGCGACGGGGAGCGATGGGGAGCGACGGAGAGCGACGGGGAGCGACGGGGAGCGACGCGACGGGGAGCGACGGGGAGTGACGGGAGACGGGGAGCGACGGGGAGCGACGGAGAGCGACGGGGAGCGGGGAGCGACGGGCAGGGAGGGAGACGGGGAGCAGGGAGACGGGGAGCGACGGGGACCGACGGAGAGCGACGGGGAGCGACGGGGACCCGCGACGGGGAGCGACGGAGAGCGACGGGGAGCGACGGGGAGCGACGGAGAGCGACGGGGAGCGACGGGGACCCGCGACGGGGAGCGACGGAGAGCGACGGGGAGCGACGGGGAGCGACGGGGAGCGACGGAGAGCGACGGGGAGCGACGGGGAGCGACGGGCAGGGAGGGAGACGGGGAGCGACGGGGACCGACGGAGAGCCGGGGAGCGACGGAGAGCGACGGGCAGCGACGGGGAGCGACAGGGAGCGACGGAGAGCGACGGGGAGCGACGGGGAGCGACGGGAGACGGGGAGCGACGGGGACCGACGGAGAGACGTGGACCGACGGAGAGCGACGGGGAGCGACGGAGAGCGATGGGGAGCTTGGATGAGCCGCGAAATTGTTAGAAGATAATACTGGTTATCTGTTTTAGTAACACGTTGCTATCTTTTTGTAACCTAGTTACAACCTAGTTGCAAATCCTACAAAGTGCTAGCAACTTCTACTAACCAGTGTAGAACATAGTAGGGCTTAGCAAAAAAAAAGATATGTGCTAGCAAGTTCTATAGAAGTTAGCAGTAGTTGTACTTGAATGTTAACAGTTTAGCTAAATTTGAAGCCCTGTTTAGCATGTGGTTAGCTAACCACTTAGCCAACTTGCTAAACACTTATACTTCTTTGGATTGCTTGAAATATTGCTCATGCACCACCAGTTTTTTTCATGCTTGCTTGTCTCACATCAGCATGCCACCATGACTGACTGCACATGCAATCAACTTGTAGACCTTGCATGCTTGCTCCAACACAATCAAGAACATCGCTTGCATGCTTTGACATTGCAATGATGGCAAGCCACTTGTGCTCTCAAATCCAATCCACTATGTTGTCAATGTCACCAGGATGTGCTTTCTTGAGTGCTCCATGTTGCTCGTGTCGCAGCTGCTTTGCCCAAGCGAATTGTTATCATCGAGTGTGCGCAGGATGTTGACAAGAAATGTGAAAGACAAGGTGGATGCCTTGCTGGCTGATGATGAGATTGGGCCTCTTGCAAAGGTGCAAAAGCTCAGGGCAACTCTTCTTGATGCAGGTGTTGCATACACTACAACATGCCCCTGTACCAATTTCATTGTGCACCCTCAAAACCGGGGCACCACAGGTGTGCAGCCATACAATATGCATCGCAAAGGCGCTGCAATTTTGAGAGCTGGGGCCGATATGTCATTACTCACAAACTCGTTTGCAATGGAGGTGTCTTCACATGCTGCAAAACGGGCTGAGCAAATGTCATTCAACGAGAAGTTGGTGTCAAGTGCAAATGGGCTCATGAGTCCTGTGAGCGGCACAGAGAGATTCATGACTTTGAGTTCTTCTCACACATGCCAATTCATCAAGAGCCTCATTGCTGGTTGCAAGACAAACCAAAAGGAGGTGGGGGATTCCACAGGCCATTTGTCACTTCATATGTGGAGGCATGACAGCCAGCTGCAAACCATGGCCCAACAAGGTTGGGAGTGGGTTGTGCTACCATCTTATTTGGAAGACACCTACCCTATGCTTGCAGCACTTATCCAAAGCTCTTTGAACCTTGCCAATGAGGTGTTCGAGTGTCAAAGTGAGCTTGAACTTGCTTGCTCTGTTGCGGAGGCTGCCACCTTCAAGATTCAGAACTCTGTTCCTTTCAACTGGGAGGATGTGGCTGTTGCCACTTGCAATGGAGGCCAAATCAAATCATATGCCAAGCACATTGGGGGATTTGTCAAATTGTATTCAGGCTGGGCTTGCATCTTGATTTGCGCCACATGAAAATCATTCAGCATGGCACTGCAATTTGCAAATGGGGTTGGTCTTTACACATGCTTGTCCCTTGTGTCCCTGTAGGAGGTGAAGGAGCACCGCTTATTCACTGGCTGTCAAGCTTCACCAAGGAGTTCGGGGAGTCATTGGCATTGGGCCAGGAATTCATGGTCTCTGTGACAGAGACCCACATCAGCAGTGTTTTCAATGGTGAGAATTGGCATGATTGCAACAAATTTGACAGCACCACCTAGCAGGGTCATTGATGGGCATGCAAGGCTGGTAACCAAATCTGACATTGAGAAACTCAAAAGCAAGAAAATGAGTGACAAGATCAACCAGGTTGAGGAAGCCCTTGAAGCTGCATGGCATGAATCCAGCAAGTCCAAAAATGAGAACTTCAAGGCATTTGGAAGAATGATGATCAGGTCATCACTGTTGTTGCTTCAAAAAGAGAAGTCGGGAAGGGAGAAGGCTGTCTACACTTTGGATGAGATCAAGAGCATGTTCAAGCAGGACTTGCAAAGCCAAGCCGAAGCTGCAGTGGAAGCACCATCAAGCAGCTCAAAACCAGATGATTCTCATGCAGTGGCCCTGAAGGATGCCAAGAACCCGTACTTCCTTGCATCAAAAACCATGGAGCTTGCCACAGGAAAGCACTATATTCACAAGGACTTCCCTGACAAGATTTGGGTATGTGTGGCAAGCAGTGACCAAGGCATGGAACTCAAATTCACACACCACTTGTCCGGCCAGGTGTGCGCCCTGAACGTTCGTCCTGAGGAGATTCATGAGAAGTTGAAAATCACAAAGACATCATCCCCTCACATCTTGGACCCTCAGATTGCTGCTACGTTGTTTCCATCATCTACATGCGAGGATGAAGCTGCCAAAGCAGCAATGTGGCTCTGGCTCCATGACAATTACAATGAGCATGACACTGATGAGACCATGGTGCTATTCCAAGACATGCCCAAGATGGCAATGTTTGCAGGTGAGAACATCAAGAAAGGTGGCCTGACCTTGCTGCCAGCTACAGACAAAGTTGGGAACATTGTCAAAGAACGCCCTTCGTCCAAAGAGTGCGCCCAGCTGAAAGCAAAAAATGGTTCCATTTGGTTCATTTTGCCACCCAAAGGAGTGAAATGCAAGGATGATTCCTACAGTGGTGTACTAGCCCCATATTGGCTTGTCAAAGAAGACCCCACTGGGAAATTTGGTCAAATGGAGAAGAAAATGATCAAGTTCAAGGACCATGAGGTGGAGTGCTTCACCAACACTGATCCAATTTTGAAACATGATATGATTGCCTTGAAGTTAGAGAAGGGGCAGCCTGCAAAGAAGCAAAAGACTTCATGAGTCACCCATGCATGGCCCAAGGCTAGATATGTTAAGCAATGCTTGGCTGTATGACATGCTCAACAATTAGTTCTGTTTCTTGTTTGCTGACTTGTGCCATGAGGGTGCTGCAGGCTCTAGACAGAGACACAGGAAGAAGGTGTGGCTATATTGCAGTGGAAAAAACACCAAGCCTTGCTGTCACCAGCTTGCATGTTTGTGTGTTATTCTACAATCAACTCATGCAAGTACCAGCTCATTGTGAACCATGACATGAACAATGTGAAAGTTGCCTTGCTGCAGCCATATGCATATGATATCATTGTGCTGCTAGACTTTGTGTGCTGGACACAGTCATGGCTACCCTGAGCACGCTGCATGTGATCAAGCTTGGTTCTCAAAGCTGGACTGCACCTGAGAGCTTGGTCCATCAAGACAGCGATGACCAACTGTGGCTGCAGATCTCTTGTACTAACTATGGGCTTTGCAAGCTGCTATGTCAATCAGATGTGCCTGCTCACCCAAACATGAAGAGTTGTCCTGGCATTCAGTTGCTCTTGGAGAAGAGGAGTGAGATTGTGAATGACATCAAGCACCAAGGGAAACCTGATAAGAAACTGTTTGATTCAGTGGCCCTCCCAGAAAGCGAGCTAAACTGCTTGAGACCCCATCCAAGCTTGATATTACAGTAGAAGGTGTTACTGTCTCTGTGAAGTGGCCTAAGAAATCCACTGATGATTTGCAAATCCTCCTTGATGAAAGAAACATCACCGTGTTTGCAGATTTCTTGCAAAGCAAGGGTGTACAGTTTGAGCAGCTTGCAGGCTGCAAAAGGCAGTGCACCAAAAAGGGTAAAGCTGAGTGCCCTGCAGAGGAAGCCTCTGAGTAAAATAGCAGGTCAATCATGACTTTGCTTCTGCCTGGATTGCTGGTGACATTGTCAAATGAAAAATGTCTCATCATGCAGAGTTGGAATCCTGCATGCAGCCAATCAGTGTGAGAGCAGTTTGATCCAATTCAACTAAGCTGGTTGGCACCACAATTGCACACATGCATTTGCTTGCAGAACAGCACTTGTCACATGTCAACTGTTGCATGGCTGCATTCAAGCATGGTCTTTGCAAACACCCATGGACATGTGACGACAACTCAATTCATGGTTGCTGTTTTGGACAGATCAAGCTCAGCATGCAATAGCATCACACATGGCCAGCTGGCAGCTTCACAAGCACCCATGCAACGTGTGAAGTTTGTGCAATGTTGCAAACACATACATGCACATGGCAAGCTTGTGAAACTTTGCACAGCTGTCAGCCATGGCCAGCATGCCGGTTGAGAAGATGATGGAGAAGATGCTGATGGAGAAGCCTGCGCAGCACATGTGGGCGACATGCCAGTGCATCATGCTGGACACGAGTGTGGTGGTGGACAAGCACTCCAGCTATAACTTGCCAATGCCACCACCGCCACCACAATGCAAGAAGAGGCCCCGTCCACCTGATGTGCCTCCTCCCACCCAGCAGAAGGAGGCCAAGACCCAGCACAAGGATGTCAAGGCTTGTGTGAATGTGGAAGAGTTGGAGGAGGTGGAAGTTGAAGAAGAAAAAAAAGGTGAGAATGAGAAGGACAAAGTGGTGGAAGAAGAGATGGAGCCGGGTGTGAAGAAGGACAAGGAGGTTGAGAAGGTGCAGCAAGACATGCAGACCTCACCTGGACCATGTGCGCAGGACGACCCCAAGGTCTTGGAGATGAGTCTTGCCAATTCCTAGTGGAATGGTCATTTTGTTTACCAACATCATGAACCCCAAACTCTTCTGCAACAACAGTGGAACAAACAGTCAAGAGATGTGTCAATTACCACACCTTTGCTTTTGACAATCAAACATGTTTGTTATTTGTTTTGCGAGGGAGATGTTGTAATCAGTGCATGTTTGAAACCCTGGACCAACACAAGGATGGACAACCTCAAGGGCAAGTACTGGAAGGTGTGCCTTTTGAATGGGGCAGCTTGCTGGAAGAGCGAGGATGTGGGCAAGATGAGCAGCCCCAAAAAGATGGCCTTCCTGTGGTTTAGCCAGCACCAGCAGGCGTGGTTCTTCAGCAACAAGCCCATGGATGAGAACCTGGTACAGGAGGAGACCTACTGGAAGGTGTGGAACCAGCTTGAGGTGTATGCCACATGCAGAGCTGATCACAAGGACACAGAGATCTACCCAGGTGAAGTCTTTGCCCCCCACGACAGCAACATGACGGTGCCCTTCAAGGTGTGGAGCTACCTGCACTGGCTTGAGGCCACAAACATTTCCTGGTCCCAGGACTACAACAACATGGAGAAGAAGCTCAGGGATCTCGAGGCCCATAAAGGTGCCCAGCCATCTGGCAGCTCCACCCAGAGCCCAGCCTTCGCAAAGAAGCAGGCGAGCTTCATGATGAAGATGGTGGCCTTGATCACGGCCTACAAGATGGAGGATTGGGCCAGGGCAGAGTACCTGATCAGCAGGCCATGGTTGCAAAAAACGTGTCATGCATCACATAGATTAAACACCAACATGTCAGCACCCAGTTCTGTAATGACCCATTTACATCATCAACAACACCATGACTAGTGGCAAAAACCTTGAATGTTTGAGTGGCTACACAATCAATTGACATGCTTGACTTGGCCATACACTAACCCAGTGCATTTGTACATGGCAGTGAAAGCTTGCCTGTCAGGTTCATCTACAAAGATGGCATCAAGGAGCTGATCGATGAGCACACCCAGGTGATGCAAGAGCATGGTAGGGACAACAAGTACAACTACTAGGTTGTCCACAACATAGGATTGCCGCAATGACCATTTGCATAGCACATGGTGCCAATGGTAATCAGCACTGCTAAACTAACAATCAAGTAAGGTGTACTCCTACCGAAAAATAAACATAGTGTTCTCTCATTGGCATCATCATAGTGCTTTGTGCTTGCTGTGCAATGTGATGTGAGTGGACTGTCAACCAACACCACACATACAGCCAAAAGCTTAAATATTCCAACCGTGTCAAGGTAACACATGGTTTTGACATACATCTGAGTACATGCTTGAACTTGACAACACAGCCCCTGAATTGGGATTCCCAATTCAGAACCCTAGAACCTGGCCCCTGAATTGGGATTCCCAATTCAGAACCCCAGAAACTAGCCTCTGAATTGGGAATCCCAATTCAGCCTTACACATTCTAGATTTTGAATTGGGATTCCCAATTCAGACCCCCTCCAAACTCATGTGATGTTTGGGGATCCCCCTTTGTACAATTGGCTGATGTGTGGCTGTTGATGGCCTGAGTCCAGTAATGGTAGAGCAGCATGTGCACGTGTATTGAGGGGGGCACCATGTGTGGAACCCACACTAATGTGACCAATAAACTGTTGACACACTTCATGCCGTGAGGCAAGTATTGTGTTGATTCTTGGTGCCCCGCTGATGGTCATGTTTTTGCAATCATGGAATGATGAAAGCATCATCGCATTTGGACATGGTCTTCCTGGAAAAACATATGGTTGTGTGGGCTGGAGGGTGGGATTGGTTGCACGAGCTTGACATCAATGAATTGCAATCACTGGCATGCTTGCTTGGACAAATTCACATGGTTGGTTGACATTGCCCTTCACCATCTTGTCTGCAGCTTCTGGCTTTGGAGTATACTGGAATTCACAATTGTAGGCAATGACATCTTGTTGTAGTTGCTGCCAAATGGGTAGATACTATGCGTTTACATGGCTTGCTCATCAAGTTCATCCTGACACAATGATGTCATTGGCAGAGCAGGACTTGCAGGACGACATGTTCAGCACGAGGTTCTTCACATTGTTCTGGCATTACTTTGGACAAGTTTACATTTGTGCTCATGAACAGCAGCTCCACATGTTCACTGGGTTTGATGTATGTGATGCTGACCAACAAGCCAACATTTTGATCAGGCCCTGTTCTCAATTGTCTTGTTGCACATGTCTGTGGCATGCTTGGTTACACCATGTTGTGTGTCTAGCCACACGCCCCTGGAGGCACATGATTCTCAATGAGCTCTGAGGAGATGTATGCTGCGCCTTGGCTGCACCTGCTGGTCTGTATGTTGCCTCTTGATGAACTGAGAAACTAATCAGTTAGAAGCATGTGATTTGAACATATGTTGATGGAGTCTGTCATCTAAGGACATGATGCAGTGTACATAGTGGTACATAGTAGCACTCGTGTGAGAAGCAAAAACGTGCCATGCCACTGTGCTTGCAGTTATCATGGTTGAAGTCACAAGTTGCACTCAGCTTGAACACTTTGTGCTTTGATGCTTGCCTTGTACACACCTTGCTTGCAGCTATTGTGGCTACACTTGTGTTTGTTGTACAGGCGGGTTGCTCATTTACATGCGCCAGCATGTGGACTGTCAAGGACATTGAAGCTGAGCTGAAGGATGTGTCACAACTTCTACAACTCAGGGCTCAGTCTGACCATGCTAAGCTTGAAGCATCACTGCTTACAGGTGTCACTTCAAAGATTGAGCACTTGAAGCAGCTGCCTACATGGGGTCCTGGTATGGCTGTGTCTTTGTATACTTGTTTGGACACTCTTGCTTTCAGTGTTGCTTTCAAGGACAAGGTCAAGACGTTCATAGATGATGCTTTGGGAAGTGGTGCCACTGCCAAGTCTGAGACTATGAATATGCTGGTGCTGAAGACTCAAACAGTGAATGTCATGCCGTGGCTGACTGAGGCTGATTGGGATATTCTGAACTCCAACCAGGGGTACTCCACCAAGCTCAACTGCATTTGTGCAAGGTTGAGGGCAATTGGTATCAGATCAATGTCTGAGCAAACAGCCAAGTATGCTGTGGCATGTTTGTGTTGCTTGTACACTGAAATGCCTGATGCCACAACAACTTACAGAACTGTTCAGGACATGAAGATGACATTCAACAGCATGAGTCAACCACCTGCAGAGTTCCCCTACATCAGAGAGTATCCACGTGATCCTGCTAGTCTTTCCCCTGAGTACATCAGCCTCTTCTACAAGGATGAGCAGCCAGCTGGAAGGCATTTGGATAAGCTTGCTCAGGTGCTGTCGCGTGTGTGTGTTCGAAGCACAAGCAAATTGCTGAGGGATGCAGCAGTGAAGCCATCCCCCAAGCCTTGCAATCAGAATGTCCCTGTCATCACTGACCAAGGAGACTCAATGCAACACATGTTCCAGCATGCAATGACATCCATGTTTGCCAACATGTTCAATTCCCAATTGCAGAGTACACATGCAACTGGCAACAGAGTCATGCCTACTTTGAAGATGCTGTCACCCAGGAAGCAACTTGCAATCGCTGCAGGGAAAGATGCTGAAGACGATGAACATGGTGTTCCCCCTGTCGCCCATGCAGCTCCTGCCTTGCCAACTCACCAGACTGAGGCATTCAAACCTAAGGTGAGGGTGACCTTTGCAGACCAACATCAACCCAAAGATCAGACCATTGACATTGCCATGGAGGATTCTGCAAAAACAAGGCCTTTCAATGATCAGTCATCAGGGTCTCAAGGTTCTCAGGGAGAAGGGGCATCAAGATTTGAAGAGCAAGCGTTCAACCTCTTGAAGGAAAGGGCTGATAACAAGAAGGGCGTGATCAAGGCTATACTGAAGAGGCCGCAGCTTCATCTCCACCACCTCCAAGGCCTACTTTGCCTGAGTATGAGCCTGGCAAGGATTGCAAGGGCACAAGCTTGAAGAACTGGACAAGCAAGCATTATCACAAGGCCAAGCTCCTTGCTAAGAAACAAGAGGCCAGTGCAGAGGAGGTGCTTGAATACGCAAGGAAGGCTTCAAAGAAAGCCTCCATCATTTGGAATGAAATCAACGGCTGATGACACATCAATATACAAAGGACCCTTTTTTCCAATTCAAATGATTTAACAGCTCATGTGTGATTCTTTGTTGCTGCATGCCACCAATGTTGCAAATACAAAAGGATGTGTTGATTTGCTGAAGTCATCAAGCTTGAGGCATAGTGCCAAGTCCCTGGCCAAAGAGTATTAGACCAGATTGTAGCATGTGGTGCATGGATTGCAACAGCTGCTGCCTGGAGTCAAAACAATGCTGTGCACACCTGCCACATGCAATCAGTGTTTGAAAGTACATGCATGCTTCAAGCAGGTGTGGCCCAATCTAGAGACAGTGTGGTGATTGCCAAACTTGCACTGTGGATGACCAGGTGGAAGAAAGCATCACAAGTGTTGAAGCAGTGTGCAAGCAGGTTTTCAATCAGCTTTTATGTGTTTGGTACACGCACGCCCTTATAACCTTTAGCTTGTCCTTTCCACTAGCTAACCTTGAGCTTGGCCGTGTTCACTTGTAACTTGCATATAGCTACTTGCATCACTGTTTTCTGCATTTGCTTTCGTTCAACATGGAGACCGAGCGTGCAGCCAAGCTGCGAAGGCTTAATCAGATGAGGAGGTCTTTGCCCTATGTTTCAGCATCAGCTTTGTCGAGTGTTCTACAGGACGTGGAGGAGCAAGGGGTGCCAGAACTGCATGGCAGAAAACACATGAAGGAGGCCTCTGAAAAAGCTCTGGCAGATCACAATGCTTATGGTGATCTTATTGACAGCATTCCAATGGTCCACAAGGATGGAGGCACAAAGATGATGCTTGTGATCAATTTCCTGTCCCTGCTGCAGGCAGCATTTTATGAGGGGGAAGGCTTCTGTCAGTTGATATTGGATGCTTTGAAGACCAGCCCTTGCTCCATTGATGCACCATGGGACTTGATTTATTACACAGATGAAGTTACACCAGGAAATCCACTGTCAGCTGAAACATCCCGCAAGATCCAAATGGCTTACCTATCATTCTTGCAGCTTGGTGCAGTGGCATTGTCAAAAGAGGAGTCATGGTTTTGTGTGCTTGCAAAGAGGTCTTCAATAGTGGCAGACATGGAAGCAGGCATGAGTCAAGTTACAAAAGGGCTCCTGAAGTACATCTTCAAGCACCCAGCCTGTGATGTTCAACAAATAGGGTTGCACCTCAAAGCCAAGAATGGTGCCAAGGCAAGATTGTACTTCAAACTGGGGATCTACAAGATGGGGCCGCCCATAAACATGTGTTTTCTTGCAAGGGTGATGCAGGAACAAAGTTCTGCCTTCTTTGCACCAATTTGGTTAGCGCAAAAAGCGGGCTTGCCGACCAAGACGGGGAAGATCTACTAACCTGCTCAAGTTATAGCTTGAACGAGATTGTTTTAGCAACTGACAGCGACATCGCTGGGACGTGCCAAAGGCTTCTGGAGAGGCATGCCACTATGTCCAAGACTGACTTCACATTGTGGCAGCAGGCTGTGGGGTTCACCTTCAATTCCCATGCCCTTCTATTTGACAATGAGATGAATGACATTGTGAAACCCATATCTCAGTTTCTTCACGATTGGATGCACATGATCCTGGTGAAAGGTGTCTTCCAGACCATCCTGCACCTCCTGATGAGCACCCTGAAAGATCACAAGGTTGATGCCTACACTATGTTTTCCCAGTGTGTGGAGCTTTGGCACCTGCCCTCTGCAAAGTCAGACAACTTGAAGGTGCTCTTTAGCAAGAAGAGAAAGGATTCCAACAATGAGGCAAACACTTTTAAATGCACAGCTTCTGAAGGATTGTCAATGTACCCAATTTTGGCTTACTTTGTGCAGCATGTCCTGATGGTCAGTGGGCTATGCCAACCTGAATGCAAGGCCTTCCTGCTACTTGCAGATGTCATGGACATGCTGGCCTCTGTCCACATGAACATCATCACCCCTGATATGTTGCAGCGGTCTATTGATTCCTTTTTGCAAGCGTGTATTGCATGTGGCTGGGGCAAACATCTTCATCAGAAATTTCACTGGGTTTTACATCTCCCTTCTCATTTGCAGAAATTCAAGCTTCTACCAGCATGTTGGGTACAAGAACGAAAGCACAAATGTGTGAAGCGGTATTCTACTGCAATTTCCAACACAACAATTTTTGAAAGATCTGTACTGGTTGAAGTGATCTGTCATGACCTTGCTGCCATTCAAGACCCATTGGTGTTCAAGGAAGGCCCGCGTTTATTGAAGAACTCCAAGGTGACGAAGAAAATGAAGGCGCTGCTTGAGTCTATGGGGCAAAATGTCACTGAAGATTGCTACAGCTGCGCCACTGCTGTGTTACACCCTGCTGGACTCTGTCACAAAGGCGATGTCGTCTTGATGAGAGGCCCATCTCAGGTAAATGCTGGCCAAGTCTGGATCCATGCGTTTTTCAACGGGGTGTGCATGACTTTGATGAGCAAATGGAAACTGATCTCTTACAACGCTTCAAATGGGTTCGCCGTGTTCAAGCAAGAAGATCATGCTGAGTTTGTGGCAACTTTGGACATATATGCATCTACCACTTGGAGTGTTCATGAGCCAACTGTATGCAAGGTCCTTGTGCCCTTGGCATTCAGAAACTGAATTGTCATCTGGACACCTGTCTCACACAATGCAGCCATGGTGGAAAACAAGACAAGCGCTTCATGCAAACTTGCTTGCGCACATTGACCATGACTTTCATGTTGAGCATGTGGTTGACCAAACACAATCCAGCCATCCTTGCAACTTGTGATGCTGTGTTTGCAACCAAGCTCTTGCACACAAGGTTTTTTTCTTGTCAAAGCTAGAAAAAAAGCTACATGTAGGAGTTAGCTAAGTACTTAGCTAAACTGGCTAACCTAGTAGCTAAGTCCTTAAGTTAAGTGATTAGCCTAACCCCTGTAACAGCTTAGCAACCTTTTGGCAACTCGCCTAAGTACTCCTAAGTTCTAGCAATTTCACAGCTCATCCAAGAGCGATGGGGGGCGATGGAGGAGCGACGGGAGACGGGGAGCGACGGGGAGCGACGGAGAGCGACGGGGAGCGATGGGGAGCGACGGGGAGCCAGAGACGGGCAGCGACGGGGAGCGACGAGAGCGACGGGGAGCGACGGGCAGGAAGGGAGACGGGGAGCGAAGGGGAGCGACGGAGAGCGACGGGGAGCGACGGAGAGCGACGGAGAGCGACGGGGAGACGGGCAGGGAGGGAGACGGGGAGCGGCGGGGTGCGACGGGGAGCGACGGGGAGGGCAGGGAGGGAGACGGGGAGCGGCGGGGAGCGACGGGGAGCGACGGGGAGCGACGGGGAGCGACGGGCAGGGAGGGAGACGGGGAGCGACGGGGACCGACGGAGAGCGACGGGGAGCGACGGGGACCTGCGACGGGGAGCGACGGAGAGCGACGGGGAGCGACGGGGAGCGAGGAGAGCGACGGATCGACGGGGAGCGACGGGGAGCGACGGGGGGCGACGGGGAGCGACGCTCTCCGTCGCCCTCCGTCGCTCCCCGTCGCCTTCCGTCGCTCCCCGTCTCCCTCCCTGCCCGTCGCTCCCGTCGCCCCCCGTCGCTCCCCGTCGCTCCCCGTCGCTCTCCGTCGCTCCCCGTCGCTTTCCGTCGCTCCCCGTCGCTCTTCGTCGCTCCCCGTCGCTCTCCGTCGGTCCCCGTCGCTCTCCGTCGGTCCCCGTTGCTCCCCGTCTCCCTCCCTGCCCGTCGCTCCCCGTCGCTCCCCGTCGCTCTCCGTTGCTCCCCATCGCTCCCCGTCGCTCCCCGTCGCTCTCCGTCGCTCCCCGTCGCGGGTCCCCGTCGCTCCCCGTCGCTCTCCGTCGCTCCCCGTCGCGGCTCCCCGTCGCTCCCCGTCGCTCTCCGTCGGTCCCCGTCGCTCCCCGTCCCCCTCCCTGCCGCCCGTCGCTCCCCGTCGCTCCCCGTCGCCCGTCGCTCCCAGCCGCTCCCCGTCTCCCTCCCTGCCCGTCGCTCCCCGTCGCTCCCCGTCGCCCGTCGTCCCCGTCTCGGCGCTCCCCGTCTCCCTCCCCGTTGCTCCCCGTCGCTCCCCGTCGCTCTCCGTCGCTCCCCGTCGCTCTCCGTCGGTCCCCGTCGCTCCCCGTCTCCCTCCCCCCGTCGCTCCCCGTCGCTCCCCGTCGCTCTCCGTCGCTCTCCGTTCCCCGTCGCTCTTTGTCGCTCCCCGTCGCTCCCCGCCCGTCGCTGCCCGTCTCTCGCTCCCCGTCGCTCCCCGTCCCGCTCCCCGTCGCTCCCCGTCGCTCCCTGTCGCTCCCCGTCGCTCCCCGTCTCGCTCCCTGCCCGTCTCCTTCCCTGCACGTCGCTCCCCCTTGCTCCCCGTTCTCCTTCCCTGCCCGTCGCTCCCCCGTCGCTGCCCGTCTCTCGCTCCCCGTCGCTCCCCGTCGCTCCCCGTCGCTCCCCGTCGCTCTCCGTCGCTCCCCGTCGCCTTCCGTCGCTCCCCGTCTCCCTCCCTGCCCGTCGCGGGAGCGACGGGGAGCGACGGGGAGCGACGAGAAGCGACGGGGAGCGACGGGCAGGGAGGGAGACGGGGAGCGACGGGGAGCGACGGGGAGCGACGGGGAGCGACGGGAGACGGGGAGCGACGGGGAGCGACGGAGAGCGACAGGGAGCGACGGGCAGGGAGGGAGACGGGGAGCGGCGGAGCGACGGGGAGCGACGGGGAGCGACGGGCAGGGAGGGAGACGGGGAGCGACGGGGAGCGACGGAGAGCGACGGGCACCCGCGACGGGGAGCGACGGAGAGCGACGGGGAGCGACGGAGAGCGACGGGGAGCGACGGGGACCCGCGACGGGGAGCGACGGAGAGCGACGGGGAGCGACGGGGAGCGACGGGGAGCGACGGAGAGCGACGGGGAGCGACGGGGAGCGACGGGCAGGGACGGAGACGGGGAGCGACGGGGACCGACGCCGGGGAGCGACGGGGAGCGACGGAGAGCGACGGAGAGCGACGGGGAGCGACGGGAAGCGACGGGGAGCGACAGAGAGCGACGGGGAGCTCCCCGTCTCCGTCGCTCCCCGTCGCTCCCCGTCTGCCGTCGCTCCCCGTCGCTCCCCGTCGCTCCCCGTCGCTCCCCGTCGCTCCCCGTCTCCTTCCCTGCCTGTCGCTCCCCGTTGCTCCCCGTCGCTCCCCGTTGCTCCCCGTCGCTCTCCGTCGCTCCCCGTCGCTCCCCGTCGCTCCCCGTCGCTCTCCGTCGCTCCCCGTCGCTCTCCGTCTCCGTCGGTCCCCGTCGCTCCCCGTCTCCCTCCCTGCCCGTCGCTCCGTCGCTCGTCGCTCTCCGTCGGTCCCCGTCTCTCCGTCGGTCCCGTCGCTCCCCGTCTCCCTCCCTGCCCGTCGCTCCCCGTCGCTCGTCGCTCTCCGTCGCTCCCCGTCGCGGGTCCCCGTCGCGCTCTCCGTCGCTCCCCGTCGCTCTCCGTCGCTCCCCGTCGCTCCCCGTCGCTCCCCGTCGCTCTCCGTCGCTCCCCGTCGCTCTCCGTCGGTCCCCGTCTCTCCGTCGCTCCCCGTCGCTCCCCGTTTCCCTCCCTGCCCGTCGCTCCCCGTCGCTCGTCGCTCTCCGTCGCTCCCCGTCGCGGGTCCCCGTCGCGCTCTCCGTCGCTCCCCGTCGCTCCCCGTCGCTCTCCGTCGCTCCCCGTCGCGGGTCCCCGTCGCTCCCCGTCGCTCTCCGTCGGTCCCCGTCGCTCCCCGTCTCCTTCCCTGCCCGTCGCTCCCCGTCGCTCCCCGTCGCTCCCCGTCGCTCCCCGCCGCTCCCCGTCTCCCTCCCTGCCCGTCGCTCCCCGTCGCCCTCCGTCGCTCCCCGTCGCTCCCCGTCGCTCTCCGTCGCTCTCCCGTCGCTCCCCGTCGCTCTCCGTCGCTCCCCGTCGCTCTCCGTCGGTCCCCGTCGCTTCCCGTCGCTCTCCGTCGGTCCCCGTCGCTCCCCGTCGCTCCCCGTCGCTCCCCGTCGCTCCCCGTCGCTCCCCGTCGCTCTCCGTCGCCCTCCGCTTAAAGGGGCGCGCGTCTTAGTATGTTTTTGGCTTAGTTGCTGACGATAGCAAGTTTTGTAAGGTCAGTTGCATCTTGGCTAACACTAGGTTATACATCAAGTATGTAGCGCATTATCGCTAAGGAATTTGGAGGGTACATATAAATTGCGAGGTCAACATAATAAGTTTTGCACGTATTTACATGTAGTTGGGTGACTTGCAAGTAACATAGCATGTCAATTTGATGCATGTGTAACTTGGTTGGCCTGAGTTGGGCAAATCAAATAACTCAGTTACAAATCCGTTTTGTGACGTGTGTCGCCTTGGGTTTTTTGTTTTTCACCGATTTCATTTTTTGGTTTGAAACCACCAAAGCTGCGAGCGCGCACACTTCGCATTGGTCCGCCACGTCCGTGTCGACACGTTTTTTTCTGAAGTCACATGCATGAGTCGGAAGCCTTGAGCATGGCAATATATATTGCATGTGGGACACGTGCAGCCATTTGGCGAAATCGGTGCAGCCAGAAGAGTTGAAGAGGCCTTTCATTTCAGTTGCGTTGCTGGGTTCGGGTTGGGCAGCTGTAGCCAGGGATGACGCACTTTTCTTGAAGTGCTTCAATCCTGCAGAGGCGCTTCCGCTCAATGCACTTTTGCTCGCGGGCATGTTCTGCTGCACGCAGCAGTCTCCTGCAGGGTGCTTGCAGTGTTGTGCATGTGCATGTTTGTCAGCTTTTGCCGAACCTCAAGCAGTTTTTCTGAAATATGTCCATGTCGCCTGAGCTGAAGGAGGAGCTCACTCGCCTTTGTGAGGCTGGCGACTCCGGGGAGAAGCTGGTCTGCGTCGCCCAGCAGATCATGCAGCTGCTTCGGCAGAATGGGTTGGCGCACTCGGCCACCATACCGGCCAAGAGGATCGGTGTCCACCACCGAAACCGGGAAGGGTATGGGATCAACGTGGTGGACGTGCAAGATCTGATGCACGGAATGCTCTCCGTCGGCTTTTGCTTCTCCCGCGTCCAGGCTATATGCGTGGAGTTGCCTGGGGCCGACGTGCAGCAGTGCCAGGACTTCAATGGAAGGTTGCTGAGCACTGCAGGGGGAGCCCTTGGCCATCAGGATAACACGGCCATCAAGCATGCGTCAATTGCAGGGTCTCACACGAATTTTGTGTTGAGACTGTTCCTTGATGGGGTCCCGTCTGGCCACCCAGACGTGTCTGTGGAGGGCGCTTTGTGTTTGGAGCGGTTGAAAATGAAAGACCCCAGCCTTCACAAAGCCTGCGTGGAGGGTCTTCGTTGGGAGGTGATCCAGGCGGTCGTCGCAGAGCAGGTGCCCAAGACCATCGAAGTGATCCAGCGGGCAGGTAACACCACCTTGCACCGCCCAGAGCACGAGTTGCAGTGTATGCTCCGCATGCATTCCCTGTGGCGGGCCAAGCGCGCAGCTGGCCTGACAGCAGACTACGCTGCCATTCGGAAGCAAGCGCTTGCAAGCCAACCGCAGCGCAGCTCCAGTATGCCATCAATGTTCGTGTTTTTGCTGAGGCACTGCGGCGGAGAAGAGGCGCCCCTCCTTGAGGAGACGCAGAGATTTGTTCGGAGCAACAGCCCCAGCAACAGGTGCCTGCCCGCTCCTGTGTGGGCGCAGCTCAGCCATGACGTCAAAGGGTCTGTGCAGCAGTTCTCTCGGTTCCGGCACGGCCTCACGGAGACCACCGCACGCGCCATGTCTGCCAAGACCAACCGGCCATCCCTTGCGGCTGCTGAGGACATCATGTGCGAGATGTCCAGGATGGCGCTTGGGCTCAGTGAGGAGGTCCGGAGCAGGCATGCGTTGGTCACTGCCACCAGCCTCACAGAGATGGCCATGTGCAGCTTTGTCCTGGGCTTGCGCCACGCGCAGGGCGAAAAGCAATGGAAGAGTTTGCAGGCCATCGCCCATGACTGGGTCCAAGTGGTTCGAATTGTGACCGGCAAGGACCTTGCGTCTCCGTGGAAGGAGTTCGCTCAGGGCGACGATGCTGCCAGTTCCGGCAACAACCCCACAAAGCCAATTTTGAGCCATGTCTGCATGGAACATCCGCTACACAATTGTTACGTTGATGGTCAAAATGTTTACAACCCTGCGCATGTTCCCTGCACCGCTATGCATACGCATGCTTTCAGGATGCGCGAGCTGAACGCTGACGGCAGCCTTAAGGAGCCTGCAGTGTTGTTGCAGGAGATGGGCTTCGAAGCTGGCGCGCACGTCAGGCGCAGGGCTACGAAGGAGGAGGGGGTTCTGGACGACATCAAGGGTGGCATGGTCAGGGTTGACATGGGCGGCGGCATCCTGGCAAAGGTTGCCATTGAAGAGTTCTTGCAGGGAGGTTGGGTGATTTTCTCTCCCAAAGCTGGCCCAGTCTACTTGCATGATCCTACCATAGCACCCCCCAGTTCCAACGACGAATACAAGGCCCAGCACTTGCTTGCAACCATTGTCTGTCAAGTCCACGACATGGGCTCTGAGCTGGGACTTGTTGCAAATCCAGACAAAGCCCAACAAGACCGTCAGCGCCAAGGACAAGATTTCGCGAGGCAAGCTCGTGCTGGTGCCGTGCTCTTGCAAAGTAGTTTGTTTGCCAAAGGCCAAGAGCAAAAAGGGGCCAGGCTTCGAGGTGTTGACTTCCTCGCCCACCCACACCTTCTGGATCACGCCCATGGTGCAGTTGCCGTCTGAGGATGGCAAGGGCCAGCAACCCTTTGTGCACCCAGTCTGGTTCTTGCAAGCCTCCTCTGACGAGCAGGATGTGAATATGCAGCTCCACTATGTCAGCTGCAAGTCTGACAAGACCATCCGCATCCCCATCCTGAAGAACACCAAGGACTTGCAGGCTGGCGACATGCTGCTCTACTTGAAGTCCAAAGAGGAAAAGGCAGTGCCCCTTCTTGCCACTTCCCCGCAGAAGCGATCTGCAGAGGAAGCTTCTCCGAAGAAGAAGGCCAAGGCCAAAGCCAAAACAGGCTCCAAGTGATTATAAATAGCTTCGCATGTGTGTGGCGAGTTTTGAACCAGGTCGTTGCTCGAAGAAAACATGCCGGTGTTTGTGGTATATGTCATGCTGCACGACTGATGTCCAGTGCGCATTCATGCATGATTGATGTCTTTGTGCAGGGCACGCATTGCTCGCTTGCAGGCGTTTGGTAGATCATCCTATATTAGGGCTTGACTCGCCACTCATTTCACGGCCTTTCTCTTCCATGATGTCTGTGACCGTTGTCAAGCAAATGGTTGTCCAGTGGGGCATAAAGGAGACATGGGTGCCTCATCAGAAAGATGTCGACGGTGTCACTTACATCTGCCTGGAGAAATGGAACCGCCAGCTCGTCAAGTTCATGTATGGTCGCGCCCTAGATCTGCGGAAGGACCGCGACACCAAGGATCTGAATGTCGAGATGTGGACCGAGCTCGTTGGTCTCCGGCAGAAAACCTGTGACGACATGGTAGCCCTCGCTCATGATGACACGGAAGGAGAGCGCCAGAAGAAGCGGCGCCGCGTCAGGTGCACTGCGGAGAACACCGCACTTCTTCCGCCCGCAGTGCAGATTCTGGTTCCGGCCACCGGTGCACGCGAGGCAAGGTCTATGCAAGCGCTTGTCGAAGGGGTGGGTACCCAGACTATTTGGTTGGAGCTCACGGCTGGGAACCTTGCATACCTCCAAGGGGCTTTTGCGGCTTCATCATCCAAGCCGCGAGCGAAGGCCAAGGCCAAAGCGTCTGCGTAGGCCCATTTTTTGGAATTTGGCAGGAGAAAACGTCAATGTTTGCATTTGTTTTTGTCCAAACATGCGCAACAGCACAACCCATGCATGCTGTCCTGATCTGGTTGCTTGCATGATGCATCCATGGCTCCCGGGGGCGTGGGCGAGGGGGGTTGGCCAGCGGGCTTTAGCGAGGCCCGGCTTCTTTTCATGCAGTATATTGCCCTTCCATGCGCCTATACATATCCGACCTGGGCAGGCCTGATGAGGGGCCATCATCGCAGGCCTTTGCCGAAGCAGCACGGAGATCCAACATGGAGGAGAGTCATGTCATGCCTGCCATTCCGGATCCACGCTGTCAGTGTTTGCAGGACTTGGTGCATTCGCTGGCACTTCGCTGGAGATCCCGGCTCCGTCCATGCCTCAGCAGGGCATGTTTGCTCGCTGTGTTCAGTCTCGCTCAGGCCGATGAGGAGGAGTTGTTCATGAAGGCCAACCTCAAGGAGTTCATGCCGCAGGCTTTTGTTTCGTGCTGGCATGCCCGTTGTCATTGCAAATTCGCGCAGGGGTGCAGTGCGCCGTTGTACTGCAATAGCGTGGCATCATGCAGCTTCTGGGACAACCGCGCCGAGCCACGCTGGTGCGGTTGGCGCATCGTGTGCCAAGGACGCCCTTTCAGGAGTTTCCAGTCTTTGTGGATTTGCAAGCCTCGCCTGCAGGAGAGACTCTGTTCCGGAGCCATGGTCGAAGGCCAACGCCTCCCACAAATGGCCAGCCTCTCAATCTTTCCTTGATTTTGGGCGCTCACACGCCAACGCTCAGGCTGGCAGCACATGCTGGAGGGCACATGGGTCCCAAGCGCTCTTCGCTGTGAGCGGATGAAGAAGGAGGAGCTGGTGCAGGAGGAGCTGTTGCTTTTCAGAGTGCACGCGTGCAAGCATGCACTGCGTGCCTTGCAAGTTGACAGGACCTCATGAGGAAGCGGAAGGCAAGCAAGGCCTGTAAAGCGTGTGCGTGTCCGGCAGTTCGTTCTGCATTGCTCTGGCAGGACCCACCAAGGCCTTGGAGCAGATACAAGCGCACGGCCACTCGCTCGCTCGCTCGCTCGCTCACTCACGCACTCACTCGCTGCCAGGGTCGGTTGGGCGCTGAGCACGAGGCTGCTCGTGGTTCGGCCTGGGGCTTGTGTGGGTGGCCTCTCACTGCCACTTGTTTTTCCGTTGCAAAAATCATGTTGCGATTGATTGCTAGATGTCCTCTCGCCAGGAACAGGGCGCATCCGCCGCTGCCGCATCGCTCAAGGCTCAAGGAGGCAAGGCTTCGTTCCGTGGACCCAAAAGGGGGGGGAGTTCCTGGTCCCTCCCACTCATGTGAGACCCAAAAGGGGGGGGGTTCCTGGTCCCCCCCACACATGTGGGACCCAAAAGAGAGGGGGGTTCCTGGTCCAGCGGGCAGGGCAGACGTTGTCGCCCGCAGTTGCCACTTGTGTCAACGCAGGCTCAGCAAGAGTGGGAAGAGGCGTGGCTTAGATGGAGTGCGCTCGTCCATGCATGCGGGCAGGGCACATGTTGCTTGCACCTTTCATCTCATTGCGTATCAGGAGGAGCAGCAGGAGTGGGAAGAGGAAGAGGCGTGGCTTAGGTGGAGATGCACGGGCAGGGCACGTTGCTCGCCCGCGGTCGCCACTTTTCATCTCATTGCGTATCAGGAGCAGCAGCAGGACTGGGAAGAGGAAGAGGCGTGGCTTAGGTGGAGTGCACTCGTCCATGCACGGGCAGGGCACGTTGCTCGCCCGCGGTCAGGCGCAGTGTCCATGTGGGCAGGACCTGTTTGTCGCTTGCAGGTTGCCATCAAGGAGCCTATGACGCCCGACGAGGAAGAGGCGACGCTCAGGTGCAGTGTCCATGTGGGCAGGCCTGTTGTCGCTTGCAGGTTGCCATCAAGGAGCCTATGACGCCCGACGAGGAGGGGACGGAGGACGGAAGCACACCTTGAGGAGGGGTGCGTCGTTGCCAATAATTCCCCCCTTGCGTGCAGGAGGAATGGTGGCCCCCGGCACCGCCACCACCGGCACCGCCACCGCCACCGCCGCCAACCCCCCCCCCATGCGCGGGCCCAGCGGTGCTGACGCACAAAGCGCCCTGGGCCGGAAGAAGAGGCCTGTGACTGGAGTTGTCGTGATTTGAACTTGTAGTTCGCTGTGGCAGGGGAGGTCGTTCTCGCCCCGAACTTCCTCGTTCCGGACACCAAGGGCCACGGCATGTATGTCCGGCCGCACTTCATCGACACGGAGGGGAACGTGTGGGCGTACAGGACTTAGTGCGTTGCTCACTCACTCACTCACTCACTCACTCACTCACTCACTCACTCACTC
>CAUJNA010001791.1:0-10000 GCA_963377175.1 Effrenium voratum
TTGTGTGTGTGTGTGTGTGTGTGTGTGTGTGTGTGTGTGTGTGTGTGTGTGTGTGTGTGTGTGTGTGTGTGTGTTTGTGTGTTTGTGTGTTTGTTTGTTTGTTTGTGTGTTTGTGTGTTTGTGCGTTTGTTTGCTTGTTTGCTTGTTTGCTTGTTTGCTTGTTTGCTTGTTTGCTTGTTTGCTTGTTTGCTTGTTTGCTTGTTTGCTTGTGTGCTTGTGTGCTTGTGGGCTTGTGCGCTTGCGCGCTTGTGCGCTTGTGCGCTTGTGCGCTTGTGTGCTTGTGTGCTTGTGTGCTTGTGTGCTTATGTGCTGGTGTGCTCGTGTGCTCGTGTGCTTGTGTGCTTGTGTGCTTGTGTGCTTGTGTGCTTGTGTGCTTGTGTGTTTGTGTGTTTGTGCGTTTGTGTGTTTGTGTGTTTGTGTGTTTGTGTGTGTGTGTGTCTCTGTGTGTGCTTGGGGCCCCGAGTTTTTTTCCTCCTAGGCTTGGCGGGCCGTTTTGCCGCGTGGTGCTGGGGTTTTGGCTCGACCAGTCTGTCTCCCAGTCAGTCGGTCGCCCCGGTTGGTCGGTCGGTCGCCCCGTTGGTCGGTTCCCCGGAAGGTCGGTCGGTCAGGCGGTCGGTCGGTCGGTCGGTGGATTCGTCGGTGGATTGGTCGGTCGGTCAGACGGTCCAACCCCAAACCAACCCTAAACCGCCCTAAGCCAACCCTAAACCAGCCCCAAACCAGCCCTAAACCAACCCTAAATCAACCCTAAACCAGTCCTAAACCAACCCTTCAACCAATCCTAAACGAACCTAAACCACAAACCAGCCCTAAACCAGCCCTAAACCACCCCCAAACCAGCCCTACACCAGCCCTGAACCAACCCCAAAGGGCCACCCTCAGCCACCCTAAGCCAACTCGCTAAACCAACCCTAAACCAACTCTAAACCAACCAAAATCAACCCAAACCAACCCTAAACCAGGCCTTGACCAACTCTGAGCCAACCCTAAACCACCCAAAACCACCCTGAACCAACCCTAAACCAGCCCAACCCCAAACCAGCCCTACACCAGCCCTGAACCAACCCCAAACCACCGTAAACCAACGCTAAACCAACCCTTCGTCCCTGAACAAGTGAACCCTCTGCGGACTTTGCTGCGTTTTGGAAACAAGCTTCTTCGAGAAGGTAACCCCTCTGCAGCTTTTCTGGGTCCGGACCACCTCGCCGAACCTAGGAAAAAAAGGCCGCGCCGAACATAGGAAACAATAACCCTTCCGCCGTGTGTTTGTGTCTTTTGCAGGTCACCGTTTTCACCTTTAAAAGGCTTATTTCAAGGGAAACCATATGTCGACACCCAGGCGGGTGTTTCTATCAAAACAGGGGCACCATGTTCTGAAATGGTTGGTATCCTTTTGGTTTCCCGTTACCGACCAAACCTTTGGTGCATTTTGCTTGGATGTTAGGACTTTAATTTTTTGCCAACTAATGGGTTCTCCATTAAACCACTACCAGTTCAACTTTTAGCAGGGGAGCAGAAAGCAACCGAGGAACATCCGACCTTTTCCGAACCCACAGCAGGTTTTTGGTTCGTCAAGCCTCACTCTCCGAGGCTTGCGGGCAAGGGCGCTCCGCCGCGGTCGCTGGAGTGCGATGCCTCAGCCTTTTTTTTGGGGGTCACACGGGTGGACATCATTGACCCGTTTTGCTGGAATGTTTTTTTTCTTCTTTTTTTTTTTCCGCTTGTTGGTTTTAAAGGGAGTACATCACTGCTATTGGAGATGCTTTCCCATTTTGTCCGGGGTCCTGAAGCGAATGGAAGCTGGCCCAACCCTTTCTCAGATTCCCCATTTAACATCATAGCCGCATAACCAAATGGGCTCCAAGAAATGGGTGTTGTAATGTGTTGCCAGTAGTTGGAACCTGTTAGAACCTTTTTGGGGTCCCCTGATTGGGGGTGCAACCTGGTGGTTTGCCACGGTTTCTTTTTGTATAAGACCAACAGGCGGCTTTGATGTCTTACGTGTTTGTGGAAACGGGATGGGTGCTTTCGGATGACTGGGCTGGCTTGGACAATCCGGCTTTTATGCTTTCACAATGTTAGGCGCATTAGACAGAACCTTCATCGCCAGTCGACTGATTTAGACTGAGCGACATGGTTTCCATGGAAGTTGATCAAGCTGAAATCTGGAGGTCAGAAACGAGCAATTTAATCTGATTGGCTTGGCTTGTACGGATTCCAGAGTGGCCTTGGACGTTGCTGGCCACAAGTTAATTAGCTGACTACCAACCAGGTTTTGTCGAGCCACCGCTTCCTTGTGTTGGAATCTGCTGCTTCAGTTTCGCAGTTTTGGTCGCCTAGAATTCGAACAGCCTTGAGAGACCATTTGAGTAAACATTTGTAGTGAAGCACAAGCTTAGACTTTTCCTGGCCAATGCACTCAGGAAGTGAGGCAACCCAATTACACTTTTGCCATTGCGCTTCGGACGCAATGGGCAGTCTGGGCACGTGGCAGTGAAAGGTGCCAAACCTTTGGCTGATCGCCCTCACTTTTGAACCTTTTGCACCATGACCCTTCACTGTTGCAGCGTTAGTTGGACTGACGAAGCTGCCTCCGGCGGTTTTTTCGGGTGCCGGACATCCTCCTTGTTGGTTTCGTTTCCGTTGAGCATTTTTTCTAATTATCCGGTAGCATGGGTTGTTTAAAAAGGCAACACAGGTTCTTGAAAAAGGGATTAGGACTTTCTTATGGCTACTTTGGTTGGTTTGCTTGCTGTTGCTTTCCATGCTGGTTGCCCTTTAATGGGGGCCGCGGTTTCCCTCACAACTCCATGAATTTCTGCCTAAAAAGTGTGGCGCTCTCACGCCGATCCGAGGTGACCGATGATGGTCATCCTTGGCAATGTTTCATGAACATCGGGGTTGACCGATTCTTGTCGGCTGACTGCTAAATAGCCAAGTTTTGAATTTACCTGTGTGTGTGTGTGTGTGTGTGTGTGTGTGTGCGTGTGCGTGTGCGTGTGCGTGTGCGTGTGCGTGCGCGTGCGCGTGCGCGTGCGCGTGCGCGTGCGCGCGCGCGTGCGTGCGTGCGTGCGTGCGTGCGTGGGTGGGGCGGGTGGGTGGGTGGGTGGGTGTGGGTGTGGGTGTGGGTGTGGGTGTGGGTGTGGGTGTGGGTGTGGGTGTGGGTGTGGGTGTGGGTGTGGGTGTGGGTGTTTGTGTGCGTGTGTGTGTGTGTGTGTGTGTGTGTGTGTGGGGTGCGGTGTTCGTGCGTGCGTGCGTGTCGTGCGTGGAGTTGTGTGCGTTGTGTTGCGTGTGTTTTGCGTGTGGGCGTGTGGGCGTGTGGGCGTGTGGGCGTGTGTGCGTGTGTGCGTGTGTGCGTCGTGCTTTGAGGGATGCGTGCGCGTTGTTATGGTGCGCTTGGTTTGTGCGCGTGCGCCGTGCGCGTTTTCCAGCGCGCGCTGCGCGTGCGTGGTGCGTGCTGTTGCGTGGGTGGGGCGGGCGGGTGTGTGGGTGTGTGGGTGTGTGGGTGTGTGGGGGTGTGGGGGTGTGGGGGTGTGGGTGTGGGTGTGGGTGTGGGTGTGGGTGTGGGTGTGGGTGTGGGTGTGGGTGTGGGTGTGGGTGTGGGTGTGGGTGTGGGTGTGGGTGTGGGTGTGGGTGTGTGTGTGTGTGTGTGGGGTGCGTGCGTGCGTGCGTGCGTGTGTGCGTGTGTGCGTGTGTGCGTGTGTGCATGTGTGCGTGTGTGCGTGTGTGCGTGTGCGTGTGCGCGTGCGTGTGCGTGTGCGTCTGCGTCTGTGTCTGTGTCTGTGCTGTGTCTGTGTCTGTGTCTGTGTCTGTGTCTGTGTCTGTGTCTGTGTCTGTGTGCACGCATCCAGACACGCCCCTGTAAGCAATCATCCGGGCCAGCGGCTTGAACAGCTTAGGTGGACCAGAGAGGAGCTGGAGCATGGCCAAGTAGCCGAGGAACTCGTCCACTGCGAGATGGGAAATCAATGGGACACGGGATCCTCCCACTTTGATTTGTTTGGTTGCCGAGAATTCAGTGGTCTTCCTGTTTCATCGTGGCTTGCTTTACCACCCTTATTCGCTCCTTGCTTTTCGGTGGCTTTTGTAAAGGGGGACCTTGGGAAACCCAGTCCCTTTTGTTGTTGCACGTTGGACATTTTGAAGGGAGACCTCGGAAAAACCACAGCCTTCGGGGTGCCCAATTTCAGATGGGAGAGCAAGGGGCGCCACTCATTTCGAGGGTACCAGTTGGAGACACGTGTGTATCTTCCACCAATCTAGAGAGGTGTGATTTCATGACTTGGTGCCCATTTGGGTGTGACTCCATATAGTGATCCCTCCGAAAAGAAGTTCTGGCTCTTCTTATACAGGATCAGTTTCCTGTTAAAGGGATGCGTCCGCCGTGTGCAGAAGGGTGCCAGAACAAAGACACACAATCCGCCAGATCCTTTCCGTGAAAGGAAATCAGGTCGCCTTAGCCTTTCACACTTGGGATTGGACCCTGCCCAGATGTGGTCCACCGACCTGGTTTGGAAACGGCTGAGCATGGACACCAAAACCAAAGGCAAGGGTTTCTACTCGAGAACTGTTGCCACGGATTGGCTCAGAGCGAGCAGAACTACACACACAGACACACACCTTCAGCGGATACACAAAACTGCACTTTGGGGTTCTGGGAAACTATGTAGACACCTGCGATGCTGCAAAGGTAGCCAACAGGAGGAATTCCCAGCTTGTAGCCCTTCCACAGACGCAAATTGCAATCTGGCCACAATACACTCCAACAAATGCTGTCCAACCCCTTACCTTTTTTTGTTTGACCTTCTGGTTTATGGGCCCCAAGAACTGGATGCAAGTAGGGCCCACGTGAGTGGGTGTTTTGCTAGGAGACCCCACAACATGGTTGTCCTTTTGGTTTCCCTTAAAAGCGCCCAAAAAGGTGCCCAGAAAAACAGACAACCACATGTAAATGTCCACCAGAGGGTGCCAGAACCAAATCCACTCCCAACCCCTTGGGCGTGTCGGGGGGTGTCGCGGACAGGAAGCGCTTCAGGATCTCGCCGGACGAATGCAGGAGGCCGCTGGTAGGTGATTCCGGTCAGTGGAATTCCGAATCATGAAATGGCCTTTGCAGGAAGGTGTTCCTTGCACATGACCATCGCAGGTTTGTTTTGGTAGGATCCCCTCTTTTCCTTTGGGATGGGTTTCCGTTTGAGACAGCAACACAGGTGTCCCTTCGGGTTTCAGTTTGATGAACATAGATGCATTCCACTGGTCTCAGCGGTCTTTGCCTAAACTCTGAAAGTCGCTTCTTTCCAAACGGACACCCATCCTACTGGCACTTCGGGCATTGGAGTCTTGCTTGGTCTTCCTTCAAGCAGTGTGACTCACGTCCCTAAAGCGACCATTTTAGTGGCGAACATAGACTCTTTTTCCGGCCCCTCAGGGAGCGGGACCCGCGTACTTGTCTTGCTTTAGGGCGGTTCAGAATCTGGAGGAGAGAGACATATTAAAACTCAAAGCAAAGGTTCGATGAGAATCCTTTGATCAGAACCGCCCAAGATTCTGAGTGCCCTTTTCTTGGGTTTCTTGCTATGCAGGCAGATAGGGCTGTCCGCAGGTCGATGACGTATTCTTGGACGGGAAGCCCGCTAGCTCAAGTCCAAAAAATGGGTCTCAGGCAACTCGCCTTTGGAGTCAACTTCGAGCATTGCAGGCGTCCTTGCCTTTCAAGCAGGATTGGGCAAATTGGTTGAACCAAGTAGACCCTGCTACCCCGTGAAAAAGAAGGAGTGCGGCTGCGGCTTGCTTGAAGACTGAAGCGTTCGCTTTCCAAGCAACATTTGGCAGGCTGGAGTGTCCTTCAGCCTCACCAAAAGCGTTGAGGCCGGCGACGGGAAGAGGGTGAAGGCTGCTTCAAGGAAAGGTGTCATAGAACTGTAGCAGGTTGTGCCTTTTGCATCCCTCGTTAGAAATCAAAGAGCGCTGCAAAGGGGGGCATAAAAAGGGCCCATTTGACGAGTTAGGTTGCAACCCCCCTCCCATTTTTCGAAGAACAGGCTGACCAGCTTGTTAGAACAGGGTGGGTAGGGTGCCCCTCTCCTTATGCTCGCGTGTCTTTTTCTGTATTTTGATCCGGAGCTCTCGCGAGAAGGGCAAGAAATAGCGGTTCTCCCCAGCTGAGATTCGGACAGGGCACCTGATTTTGATAACAGGGGTATCTTAAACACAACCAAGAAGGAACACCCAGCTCTTTTTTTCTCCCGTGGGGGGGTATGACCTAAGAAAATACAGTGGCCTGGTTGTTTCGACGCCGTGCCAAAAACGGACGATTTTGGGGCGGCAAGCGCGCCCTTCCCTTTGAGTGTACTTCCGGCTGTTAGCTAAGTTACTCACCTGGTGTCAACCTTCACTTAAACCCGAAGTCTCACCCCCCCCGTAAACTCCCGTAAGCAGGGTGGTTCTTCACATTTGGCACCAGCAATCCCAGACCTAGGCAGCAAAACGCGCTCTTCAACAACTTGTCACCCGCCAAAGAGTAGCACGCTGGGTTCCGGTTTCATGGGACACGGTATCCGACGCGTGCAGGACTTCTATCAGCTGGACCTGGCCACTGAGGCTGGCGGATTTTCCCCCATCGCCTGGGTTTCATCCATCTCAACGGTTCGCTCGCGTTTTCGGTGGGTTTTGTCAACGACGGTGGCAATTTGATTGTTGTCACTATGGATATTTCTAGAAGGAATAGGTGCTTGATTTCAAACTCCCTGCTTTCCCAAAATCATGGAAGTGGATAAGGGGCATTGGCAAGAAGGGTGGTTTTCTTCAACCCTCCGATCTTCCGCTTTTGTGATTGTTGGAAAGAGGGTAGAACGGTATTTTCTGGGCCTGCGGCCTCTAGCCGGCTACGCCTCTTTGAAGTTATACCATGTCATGTCATGTTTTTTGTATGAGAAACGTATCCTGTGCTATGATATGGCTGGTTAGGTTATGCATGTTGCCCACCCCAACCTCAGATGATGCCGGGGATGCCAGCTTTCTGGGCCCTAGCCGGGACCCAAACCAGAAGGCTGACATGGGGTCGCGCGCGCGCGCCAGAGGCCGCAGAAACAGCAGCCCAAAAAGTACAGCCCGCAAGCCAGCCCGGAGACGCAAAAGCAACAAAACACCGTACATAGCAGCGTTTTGTCAGCAAAAGCAAAACGGACAGAACAACAGCCGTTTTTGACGGTATTTACAGCGTTTTGTAGAGCGAGGGCCCAGCATCGCCGGCATGCCCGGCAGCGCGCGAAAATGGGCCTCGCTTATATCCCTCCGATACCTTCTAAAAAATCAGTGCTTTTTGGGTTCAGAGGCTTTTTGGAAGGAAGTCTTGATGATGCAGACCAAGCCCCGCTGAAGCATCACCCAGGCCCAACCCCAGACCCTGATGATGTCAGCCACATTGGCCTAAACCCTGCATATACGCGATGTTTTGCGAGGGTTTCCCACAGGCAAGCAAAACCGCAAGCCCGAGCTGGTGATGCAGAGGTGCCGGATTTAGGCCACGCATCACGACCAAGTGACGAGGGTCGGCGGCGCCAGGGTGCAGCCCCCATAGCTAAAGCTAGCAGGCTAATTGCCTAGCGGCGACATGCTACCCCAGGAGGCGTAGCCGGATTTAGCAGGCTGACCCCTGATGCCGCCGACCCCGCAACCTCATCATCATTAGCATCAGCATCATTATCCTCATCGTCATCACTGTCATCATCATCCTCAGCATCAGCATCAGCATCCTCATCATCCATCATGAGAGCAACATCACCATCGGCATCAGCATCCTCAGCATGATCATCATCATCATCATCCACCATCTCAGTTTCATTAATTAGCATCAGCATCATCATCCTCATCGCCAGCGGCGTCAGCAGTATCCTCAGCATCCATCATGACAATGATCATCAGCATCATCATCGTCGGCAGCAGCATGATCATCAGTATCGTCAGCATCATCATCATCATCATCATCATCATCATCATCATCATCATCATCATCATCATTCATCATCATTCTTCATGAGCAGCCTCAGAATCAAACATCATCATTATCGTCTTCGGCATCATGACGGTCAGAGGTTAAGGTCAGGGTTAGAGGTTAGAGGTAGGGTTAAAGGTCAGGGTTCGAGGTTAGGGTTGCATGATGATGAGGATGAGGATGACGATGATGATGATGATGATGATGATGATGCTGGATGATGAGGCTGAGGATGATGATGATACTGAGGCTGAGGATGATGATGATAATGAGGATGAGGATGGATGATGATGACGGCATGGTGGATGATGACGATGATGAGGATGCATCATCCTCATTCATCAGCATCAGCAGCATCATCGTCATCATCCTCATCATCATTATCATCAGCGGCGCCATCATCATCCTCGTCATCCAGCATCATCATCATCCTCATCATCGGCATCATCATCCTCAGCATCATTCTTCAGCATCATCATCGTCATCGCCATCATCATCAGCCTCATCATCCCCAGCATCGGGGCTGCCTTTTTGGTCTTTCATAGTTGTAGAAAAAGGCAGCTTTTGCATCCCCGCAGGTGCCCGGAGTGGTGCTTTGCATGCCGGGGATGTGGGAGCTGCCTTTTAACCTTCAAAAATGGAAACGGAAGGCAGCTTTTGCATCCCGCGCTTCACCAGCATCATCCTGCAGGTGCCCGCGGTGATGCTTTGCATGTTGGGGATGCAGGAGCTGCCTGCCCGGTCTTCGAATCTCGGGAAGAAAGGCAGCTTTTGCATCCCCCGCTTCACCTGCATCATCCTGCAGGTGTTTGGGGTGATGCTTTGCATGCTGGGGATGTGGGAGCTGCTGGGGCGATGCTTTGCCTGCTGGGGATGCTGGAGCTGCCTTTTTGGTCTTCGAAAATTGGAAAAAAGGGACGCCAGCATTGTCCTGCAAGTGTTTGGGGCAATGTTATGTCCTGCAATCATCCATATCATCAGCCTCCTCATCATCATCATCATCATCATCATCATCATCATCATCATCATCATCATCATCATCATCATCATCATCATCATCCATCATCATCATCATCATCATCATCATCATCATCATCATTGTCCTCATCATCAGCATCATTCATCAGCATAATCATCATCGCCATCATCGTCATCATCATCGTCAAGTCATCATCATCATCCTCATCATCAGCGTCGTCATCATGCTCTAACCCTATCCTCTACTCTAACCCTAAACCCCTGACCCTAACCTCTAACCTTTAATCCTCACGTCTAACCTTAACCTCTAACCCTAACCTCTCACCCTAACCTCTATCCCTGACCTCTAACCCTAACCTCGAACCCTGACCTCTGACCCTCGCCGCTTACCTCTAACCTCTAACCCTAGCCTCCAACCCCAACCTCTAACCCTAACCTCTAGCAGCCTCATCATCATCCTCCTCATCATCCTCCTGATCATCATCATCATCGTCACCATCATCATCATCATCGTCATCATCGTCACCAGCGGCGTCATCAACATCATCATCGGCATCATCATCATCATCTTCATCATCCTCAGCAGCATCATCATCATCATCATAATCCGTCATCGCCATCATCATTCATCATCCTGAGCATCATCATCAGTATCATCATAGTAATCATCATTCTCATCATCATCATTCATCATCACTGTCATCACCATCAGCAGCATCATCAGCACCATCATCACCATCATCATCATCATCATCATCATCATCATCATCATCATCATCATCATCATCATCATCATCATCATCATCATCATCATCATCATCATCATCATCATCCATCAGCATCATCATCATTATCATCATCATTCATCATTAGCACATTGACACCATTATCATTCATCATCATTATCATCGCCATCATTATCATCGTCATCATTATCATCGTCATCATTATCATCGTCATCAGGTTAGGGTTAGAGGGTCAGGTTAGAGGACCGTTTGTACCGTTTTTACCGCCCCACAAGTCTTCCCG
>CAUJNA010001791.1:22500-95000 GCA_963377175.1 Effrenium voratum
CAACCAACACACAAGCAACAAACAATAAACATCAAACAACAAACCACAAGCAACACACACAACACACACAACAAACAACAAACAACAATCAACAATCAACAAACAACAATCAACAATCAACAAACAACGAACAGCAAGCAACAACCAACAAACAACAAGCAACACACGACAAACAACAAACAACCAACCACAAACAACACACAACACGCAACACACCACAGACAACAAGCAACACACACACACACATCAACCAACAAACAACAAATACCACACACCACACGACGCACATCACAAAACACACACAGCAAACAACAAACAACCAACCACAAACAACACACAACACGCAACACACCACACACAACAAGCAACACACACACACACATCAACCAACAAACAACAAATACCACACACCACACGACGCACATCACAAAACACACACAGCAAACAACAAACAACCAACCACAAACAACACACAACACGCAACACACCACACACAACAAGCAACACACACACACACATCAACCAACAAACAACAAATACCACACACCACACGACGCACATCACAAAACACACACAGCAAACAACAAACAACACACAACACACAACAAACAACACACAACAAACAACAAGCAAAACAAATCAACAACAATCATCAAACCCCAAACGGCAAACGGCAACGGCAAACGGCAACGGCCACGGCAAGGGCAAGGGCAACGGCAACGACAACAGCAACAGCAACAGCAACAACGGCAGCAACAACAGCAACAGCCACACCAACGCTCAACACCCAACAAACAACAACCAACAACCAACAACTTACAACCAACAACCAACAACCAACAACCAACAACAAACGACACACGACACAAGACACACGACGACAACAACGACAATGACAACATCGACGACAACGACAACGGCAACGATCACCATATCGAAAACAATCTGGATAACGATAACGACAACAACCACAACCTCAACAAGACAACCATTTGCGTGCATGTTCAAGTGCATTACTGGTAATAAGAGCACGTATGCTTTTCCGGGTCGCTTTGTGATTTTTGCGAGGAGCGGCAGGCACTTGGCGAGCGCCTGGGAAAAAGGAGGGCTCGACTACACTTGGGACTGTTTTGGAGTGGTTCGCGCTTGAACTGATCCGCTTGGATGTCAACATAGGCGGTCTTCCCAAACTGCCAGCATTCGTTTCCCTGTAAGCCACGCCCAGACCCTCACAAAAAGACACCCGTTTGCCCAGTTTGAGTGCGTCAGGCAAGGTGACTCTGCAATGATTCACACGTATTGAGCAAAATCTGGGTGGGAATTGAAATAGCTCGGAACCTACCAATATCCTTTCCGCCAAGAAGCATCCCTAGGGTTCAACCCCCATTAAAAGAATGGTTGACCCAATTTGGATGAGGAAACTCCTTAGGTGAATAATGGTGATTATATGAACCCCCTTTGTTTTAACGGTGGTAGCTGAACCAGGGGGCATGGTTCTGCATAATTTGTGGCGAGCTCACTTGGGACTGGGGGTAAAACGAGCGAAAACCATGGTAAAGATCCCTTGCTCGGGGATCCGATTCTTATTTCAAGTTTTGGACATATGGTAAGATTTGCAGATGGTTGAGTGACCGCATTCAATTCAGACAGGGCTTTGTGCACGCCAGGTCAGGTCACCCAGCATGTGATAGAGCAAACCAGCTCCGTCTCTGCAAGCCATGCGGCTGTTAGCAAGAACAGGCTTGCTCCAACAGGGCAACGCCCCTCTTTTGGGCAGAACTCAGGCAGGGGTCCTTTGCTTTCCCTTGAAGGGGCCAACAAATTCAGGTAATTGTCAAACCAGGAAACTTGAAGCCCGAAATTGATACCCCGCTTGTTCCTTTTGATCGGCAAAACAGGATATCTCCAAACAACACTCAGCAACCCGAGCTGTTTGGTTTCATGACAGGTCAGACCTTGGAGGTGTCTTTAAAAGTCGGCCAACAAATCTTCGAGTGGCCACCGAGGTTCTGGGTAGCCCGAAATGCGAAATGAAGCCCCGCATCTGAAATCAGAGAAGCGGCCATGAGGATGGCCACAAACTTCCTGTCTCTCCCGTGGATCTGGCTCTGAGTCAGCATTTGATGAAGCCATGATCATGAAACCTGCATTGCCCCTGTGCACCCCCCTGCGAATGTCATTCTACCGCCACTTTTGGTTCTTCAATTGGGGCGCGCTAGTTGTTCATGGAGCCACAACCGTAGGCTAAACGGGAATCTCAAAAAAACGGCGGCGATCAGCATGGCCGGCATCTCTTGGAGGCTCCCCCAAAACTGGGTACCCGCACCCCAGGGGTTTGGTGACCCCTGGAGCTCAATGTCTCCCGTGGTTGGAAAAAGATGTGTGATCAGGGGACCCCGCCCAACCCACCAGCCAAGCACCAACCCAACCAACCAAAAAGCCAACCCAACTAGACTTACCACCCCCCACCCCTCCCCCAACACCCTCTCCCCCCCCCTTTAGGTACAAGGCACACCGAAATAGCGCCTTTCCGTTCGGAAGTCGGGTCCCGCCTCCTCCTATGCGAGTGGCGTCCGGGCACGGCTCACTCAGTGGTGCAGAAACTGGGCGCTGCGCCCTGGCGCAGAAGGACAGACAGTTGGGGGGAGTTTTTCCAAGATGGACCCAAGACATTGAGCAGACTTGGACCCTTTGTGACTTTTTGGAAACCATGTTTGGGTTCCCAACAACATTTTACCTTTCAACTGGCGAGGGAGCTACAGTTGATTCTCTCACAAGTGAGTGAGTCTCAAGCTGAAATCACACCCCCTTTTGGTTGGTAAAGGGCAAAAGCAACAAGCCATTCTAGGGGATTTGAGAAGCACCCAAGTGCGTACAGGTGTTGCTATTTCAAGCCTTAACGGAGATAGGAGTGGTTTCAGAAGCACGAACCAAAACTCAAAAAGCTCTCAAACAACTCGGCCAAAACACTCAACTGAAAAGACAAACTCAAAACAACCGCCAACAAATCCACAGAATCAGGACAAGGGACGACTCACGCCTCACAAAAACCAGAATCAGCCTTCAACTCAGACGAAACTCAGAAAATCTCAGCCTGGAACTCTTTTTCTGGAGTTGAGTTTGAGGCTGAGTCTGGAGCAGAGTTTTGTTTGTTTGCTTTGAGCCTTTTTGAGTTTGGTTCTTCGAGTTGTGCGGCGGCTCAAACACCTCAAACCAACTCAGAAGAAGAAAACTGCAAACAACTCAGCCCACAGACAAACTCGAAGGAAGCAGGGCGGGACTGTCAATTTGAGTCTTGTCGGAGAATTGGGTGTTTTCTCGGGGAAAACTGCAGATTTCCTCCCCGACCAGCCCCCTGCCGGACAAATACATTAAACAAAAGAAACAACAACTCGGCAAAAGGCAACTAAGCAAACACAGCTCCAGTCTCAATGGTGCATTGGACATGCGGGGCCTGGCTCGAAGTTTCCCAAAACCGTGGCTCATTTCAAGCCTTCAATTCAGGCAGCCTGGATGATGTGAACCTTCTTATTGGTTGCATCCAGCACACCTTTCATTTTCTGTGCCTGCAGCATTTTTGGTGTTTTTCTCACGATAGCAAAGGACCAAGCTCTCATTTGGCGGAGCTGCAAATTGCCTTGGCTGGTTTCTCAGGTGTAGGTGCCCTCTTTCCAATTGCAGTGGACGATCGGGGCTTCCACAAAAGGAACGTAGGCTTCCGACATCCTCCTATCAGCTTTCATGGTTGAGGGAGGATACTCGCTGGAAAATGACAGATACAGATCTCTGCAACTGCTTTGCCTCTTTGATAGGAAGCAAGATGTATCGGGCAAACCCCATAATTTCAAACACCACTTCATAGACATTTATGCTGATTGCCTTCACACCGATAGGCTTCCCCAGTTGGACAATTGGATTGACAATCGACCTGCGAGATGCAAACAATTTTTAGTTGGATGCGCGTGTGCTCGCAGCACCTTAGCAAGTGACGAAATAAGTGGTACAGTAGTCCATTCTTAGCTTGGGGAGGACACGGGGGGCCCAAAACACGCGTTGACTTGGGTTAGGTCTTGAAAAACAGATGTCAGGATTCCCACGTGCCAAGAGCCAACCGACCTGATCGTTCAGGTTTCCCGTCTTGGCAACCAATGGACCATTGGCGAACATGTCCAGGTTCCGAAAGCATTCCAGGTCCATTGGTAAGGGGGAACCTTTGCTTCCATCGGCCAACCTGTCTTGGTTGACCTCCATTTGATTGGTTTAGGGCCCCAAGGGCGGGCAATGGCCCGAAAAGTGCACCCCCCCTGGGTTTCTCCAACGAGTTTTGGACAACCCGCCGGAAAAGCGACATCCATGGTCCAAATTTTGGACTTCGGAGGACCTCACACCCGGCGAGGCGCATGGGAGTTCGGCTTTTCTGGTTTCCCCAAAGAACCAACCTTTTTCAAGGGCAAAAGTCAACAAACATAAAGTAAGCTAAGCACGAACAAATATTGGGGGGGGGGTATCCAAGACCCTTCTTTGAGTGAGTCCATAGCTTATTTAGAGACCCCATGTGAGCAACCGGATGCCTTTGAAAGCGTAAAGGAAAAGATGGAGCGTCTATGTCTCTCCCAAATGGACCAACGACGTTCTTGATATTTTTGACAACGGAACCTCACGTCTCATTGTTTCCAGTCTAAGCTGCTGGTGGAAAGACAAATCGGCTTATTTTCACCAGCCACCTAGAACCAACTTCCTCATTCCTTGCAGGAATCATTCTTTCGAGAAAGCCACCAACAGCCGAGGGGGAAACGGCTGGTTTCTGAAAGGAACAGCTGGTTGAGCAGAAAGAAAAGCTAGACTCGCCTGCCCAAGCACCTGGAAACTTGACATGGACCAGGGAAGCTCAAGGCTTCAATTCGCCTTGGACAACTGCGGCACGCGAAAATTCCAACGACGTGTGGGTCATGGGTCCCTCAGCAACCCGGTTCCTGTGCTCTGACTTTGAGCTTAAGTCCTGGCTTTTTTGGGGGGAACCCCTATTTTGGCTGGTTTAAAGGGAAGCCTCAAGGAAGCCAGCCATTTTTTTGGGTTCCTCCATTTCAAGAAGCACTCAAATGAACCTGTTCTTTGACCATAGCACTGAGTAGATTGCTAAGATATACTTGAGAAACTAAACATCTTCCCCGGGTTTAGGGCCTTTTTAGGGGTTTTGAATGGATCTCAAGTGGGCTGTACATGTTCAACATCTGGCTAAGCAAGACTTGAGATGCATCCGGATGGTGGGGTCAGCTCGCTTTGGCAATTGATAGCTAGCGCTATGCGCCACGAAGCTCGTGCAAGACCCACACTGACGCCTGACGCAACGCCTGAAAAGCCAAGGGCAGCCCCGAAAACCTTCGCACCCGAATCCACTGCAGCAGAAGGACCAGGACCAAGGTCCGAACCTGCTTCGGCCAACCCGGCACCCGGAACAGAGGCGGAGCCGCCAGAACGTGACCCTCGATGGAGAACTGCGCGCAGATCACAAGCAGGGTGTAAACTTGGCTCCCAGCCCCCTGTAGCTTTTAGCTTGTCAGGGTTGACTGGTTTCCATTTAACCTGAAAGTGAAGCTTTGAGCTGGGGATCAAGCGGACAGCCCAGAAGAGCTCCATGGGGCATTTTGTGTGCAGAAGGCATATTTATACGTGCCACTTGCTGGCATGCCAGTAGGTCCGCACGTTGTTCCCGCTGTCTTTGCAACTGCACTAATCAGGGCCGCACTTGCCACAGCCCGAGCGTGCAAGCAGCAATCGTGCCTGGCGTAACCACCTTGACTTCGTAACCCCCACAGCCTGATACTCACCCTTTGCCTTCCTAGAGCTCACGAAATGTGATCACCTGTCGGCACGTGAGTCTTGGTTTGCGCGAGGTTTTGCGCCGTTCTCCTGCCTTGGCGGCTCTTCTGCACGTGCGGAGACCCGGGCGCTGGTGTTACTCCGTGTCTTTTAAGGGGCACTTTTGTTTGGGAGGCGGAATTCTATCAAACCATCTCCAAACAATTATCTAGGACATTCTCGCCAAATGTTGCCAGACACCAGCGGGTTTGGGTAATTTCTTGCTGGAGAATTTCCCTGGAGGATCCTTAGAGGAACGCGGAACCAGAAGGAAGCCACCCAGTCTGCGGCCTTTTCAACAAAATACTTGCTGAGCACCGCCAGGTGCTAGGCTTAGAGGTAGTATTGGGCGTTCAGTTGGACGCCGGCCTTCCACCCACATGGGTGTGTTTCCACTAACCAGGGTTCCAATTTGGTACCGTTTTTTGAGCCACAGCCACGTCCATGTTGGGCGGGAGGGTAGCCATGCTCGAGGACCTTCAAAGGGGCATCGCCATTTTGGGAGAGGAAGTGTTTCCCGCCAGACTACGTGTTTTTACTTTGTTTGTTAACAGGGCATCTCGTGTTTTGAAGGGAAACCAAAGGGGAACTGAAGCCCATGGTGAGGCTTCCCCATTTTGGTGTCCATTGGATGAAGCACGCCTGGGACTGCGAGGCTTGAGGCTCCAGCGATGCGTGACTTATTTTCGGACGGGGCCCCTATCAACAAATTGGTGGTACCAGGACTTGAAGTGTCTTTCTTGTTGTCTTCATATCTCTTTCTCTTTTGCGGTCGCTCTCTCTCCACCCTGTGAGACCACTTACAGCAAGCTGTAAAGGATACGCCATCGCATGTCATTAAATTCACGTTGGGACACTTTGGGTTTTCCAGGCCAGGTGTTTGGAGCTCCTTTAATTTGGGGGGTAAAAAGCGTTCTCCAGGTGGATTTGTAAAAATTGCAGACACGGCCCGGCCCAGACCGCCTCCCCCAGTTTCTGGGAAGCAGAACCCAAATGACCAGGAGCAGTGCCGCGGTCTGCGCTGCGACTTTTGCTTCTGCAAAGGCCTACACCTCGGGGGCTTGGGGCTGGAAATCATGTGCTCAAAGTAGGCCCCTCTTCTCCTCCCCTCAAAACCGTTGTCTTTCCTTTTGTTTTTTCCGTTGAAAGCACCCCACAAGTCATCAGATCCATTTGTTGCTTGGCCCCGCCTCTTTTCGGAACAACTTGGCAGCCACTGATACCGGTGCTCAGGATGGACCCTGTCAAGGCAAAGGCACATTTGGGGAAGCCCCAGAACACGAAGCGGTGTGAGCACGGTTGTTCTACCACAAGGAAAACACAGCCGTGACACAACGCATTGAACAGTTGAAGGTGCATATCTGCAGCTTGGTCCTGGTCCGGTCCCCACAAGTCTGCATGTCTTTCAGAGGTGATGCCCCCCCCATCTCGACGTTGATTCTTGACTGTTCTTTTCAAGGGATGACGAGCATGATTGTTGAGAGGGGACAGAGGACATTGCTGGCAGGTTGCAACCAACATCAAACCAAGCCTAGGACAGGGCTATTAGTTGACATGATGTTGCGATTCTTGATCGACGGCATGGTACAACGGCCGAATGATCATTGCCGAATGATCATTGCCAAGGTAGCGGACCTAATCGAAAAAGAACGAAGTCCCCGGAATTTGCACAGAACGGATCAAGGTTGTTTGGTCATGGACCTGCTCGGGGGTTCAACAACTCGGCCCCATCAAACTCGCGGGTGTTCTCTTTGTCTAATTTCCCTTCTGGAGATTCTTGGGGGCCGAGCCACACAATTTCAACAAAACAGGGAGCAAGTACCAGCCCAGGTTGTTTTTTCGTCCTTAGTGGTGACCAATGGGCATATGTTTTGATTGCTATGGGGTTGGATCTTTAGACAAACAAGCTTGTTGGGAAATCAATAGTTTTCCATTGAACCCACAAAAAGTGAATCTTTTGCAGAGGGGTCAACAGCAACTAATACGTTGACCATGGCTCTTTATATTGACACCCTGCGCGAGAATGTCTCTCAAGTCTGGTATTGTGAGATCAGATGCAGTGTGCAAGAAGAAAACAAGTGTGAACCACGCGCTGGCAACAGGATGGGATTTTGCCTTACCTCCATTTTGCCTTTGGGGTTCTGGTCCCAAAACCGGAAACAGGCGCTTGGCTCCCTCCTCCATCGGCATTTGAAGCAGACCTGGATTTTTGCGGAGCTATGCGCCATGGACACCTGGATGCAGCGCCAGTTGGAAGAGTTGGAGTGCTTGCAGGCCATCTATTGCGAGGACAAAATGGACCTCGAACTGAACATGTTCTGTGGCACCGTTTTCACACGAAGAGGTTGGCACGCCAAGGGAAAGGTCCCAACGGGTTTGACACCCTTCAGCCCACCAAGACCTTGTTAAGGAGCCTAAAGTTGCGGAGAGCCCACTTTTGGAGGGGGTGGACAGGGAAATCAAAGAAACTGTCAACTTTTGGGGTCCATTTCGATTGGCCACTTGAGGTTGTGTCTGTTTGGATCAGATCTTGGCGAACTGGTCTTTCTTCAAGCTCAAACCAGTCAAGGTCTTTTGTATTTAGAGAACCTGCAATCACGTAGGATTAATGCCATTCATGTAGCATCCGAAAAGATGCCGTGTCATGCCAAGTGATGGGACACAGTTGCAGATAAGACGATGGGCTTCATCTGCTTATCTTTCAATGAGATGCTGTTGTTGGCAATGCTGGTGATGCTGGCGATGCTGATGATGCTGGATAATGTAAAGCCTCTCTGCGAATGCATGGTCTTGGGTCCTAGGTTTCACTGGCAGTCATTACTTTCAGACAGACCTGCTTGGATTCTGATTGCAACTTGGCGCAGGAGGGGCAGTTCCGCTTGGACGGGGAGGCCCGTGATGCATTGAGCAAGGAGCGGACCTGGATCAGGGTGGCTTAGTGGGAACCTTGAGAGACTTTTTCCAGCGGCAAAAGAACGGCTGCATGGCGGTCACCTGAACGCAATGCAGCCGCATCCTGTAAGTCCCAAGAGCAAAGGTTCGGACCGGCTCGGACTCGCTCACAAGAGCAAAAGGCATACAGGCATGGGCCTTTTTTGCATCTGGCAAAGCCACTGGGTTGGAAGCGTTTAAAGGAATGTAGGGACCTCCAAACCCCTAAGCCACCCAGCGAGGCTCCAAGAATACCACACCCTAAAAGGGAAACAGCCTCTAACGGAACCTTTGAGGAACCTCTCAGAAACCCCAAGGAGCTCCTAACCCGCTCAGTAAAACCTCGGGAACCTCGCAAACCTGGGAAACAAATCCCAGGAACGCCAACTTTTGGCCAAGAGCCCACCGGGACGTCCCATGCAGGACGGCCCTCCAGTTTCGCTGGCCGTCCGGGTCTTCGACTCGGACATGGGCCGGGTGCGCCTGGCTGCAGTGCTGCCGAAAGGTGTGGAGACGAACGTTGGGCAAAGCCAGGGAGTGTTTGACACAGAGCCCTGAAACGGGTTGTTTAACGGGGGTATATATTTTACAAGAGGGCAGGCACTGGATTTATAGTTGCTTTTACACCCCTTCCATTTTCCTCTGGTAGGGTAGTGATCATCTTGCGTCCAAGGTGGTTTCCTCAAACGGAGATTCCTCTAAAAATCAGAAACTCCATCCAAAGGACGTTGCTCGAATAAATTTCTCCATACAAGAGATGAGGACAGATATGATATGTTTTCTGTCAGACTTTAAGAGTGAAGAAATAATATGAATTGTTCCAAGGGAAACCAGAAGACTTAGAAGCCAATCGGTTGAAAGAAAAAAGCAAAGTTCAAGCAGCGGTGGATTGGGTTAAATCAGAAGATGAAACTGGCGAACCGGGATGCGGGGGCGAATCGTGATACTCTCCGGGAACCTTAAAACCAGAATTGGTCTGATTGCAAGAGGATATGACGGTAATTGTTTAGCCCCTTGTATTTTTATCACTAAAGGGGTCATATCCCTGGTCTCAGACAAACACCCCTAGGAGCACCCCAAGATTCCCTGAAGACGGTTGCTAGCCATGCCTTTTCTGGCCGCTTTTTTGGCGTTTGTCAACACGTGTGATTTTGGAAAGCCTACCCAGAACTAGGTGTGGATGCCGCCCTTTGACTTCCAAAAATATGGTTTGGTTTGTGGCCGCCTCTTTTGCCAGCTTTCGATTGTGACCCAGCCGATTCATGTTGCTCAGAGTACCCTCACACCCACAAACTTTGGTTTGGGGCACAGCACCTTTTGGACAGCTTGGTTTGCTCAGATCTGTTTGTGGCCCAAGCCCACATTTGTTGGCAGAATGCATATTTCGTAGATTGCCTGGCCTTGCCATTTACTTGGAATGGGCATGGATGTGCTTTCGAGGGTGTTCCTTTTGGTTGGTGTGAAAAGGGCAGCTAACGCCTTTACCTGCAAGGAATTTGCGACCAACGTGTAAATGGTGGTAGGGATTGGTGGGGATCTGAAGCCCTGATTGCCTAGCACCCTACCATCGAATCACTAACCCATATGAGTCGAGCAACGGACAAAATTGCCAGGGTTTCGGGTGGACCCTTCAGTTTTGCAGGTTGATGGGTATCGGCGTCGGTTTTGGGTAGGCACCCATCGGTTTTTGGTGGCAATGTAGTCGGGTATTTATGTGAGCAACAGTCAGTATTTGCTGTCATCCACGGAAAAGGGGACTGGGGCACACTCACCAAATTGAATTCCGATGCCTCGTGGCTCATATGAGTGGTCAGTAGTTATGGGTATTTATGGAACAGATGATGCAGAACCACCCCAGTGACCATTCGGAACTGTGGTTTGCTCGCTAAAATATGCGGTCACAGAGTTGCTCTGAACCTCCAACCAACCAACCCGCTTTCGGTAGCACATGGTCTTCCCGTTCCAAGCCCATTTCTTTCGCTTTTGATCGGGCGGGTCACGGAAAACCACTAGGCTGCAATGCCATACCCATTTGGGTGCGTCCCGTTTTCTTTTAAAAGTTTTGCCGGGAATCCAAAGGGGGAAATGGGGAACGGATGTTCAGGGTTGCGCTGCATTTACCCAGTTGATTTCTGCAGGCTACCCAGGCGAAGGCTTTGCGCCGGTGGTGTGGCTGGAGCCAGAGGCGTCGGGCCCGTCCAAGGCCGGACGCCTGCTTCAAAGGGAAGCCCAAGCCTAAGATGGTGACCCCCAAACCCCCACCATGTATTGAAACATGTGTACATGAGCTTTATAAAGTGGCTATCCATCCCAGACCCAGGGACACCTCAAGAACAAGAGTTCTGGGGTTGGGACCTTGCTTTTTCCGAATGCCTTGTGGATGCCACAATATTTTTTGTCCGACTTAGACGGTAAATTCCCAGCCCATGCTGGAGGTTCTGCATGTGGCGGAGGACGAGGATCTGTGCGGCAGGCTGCAAGAGGTCGCGCAGGCTGCGAATGGCGAGGAGCCGCTCGGTACCTCTCAGACCTCCAGTGCCCTCTTTGGACCGTTCTCACCAGGCCATTCCTCCCGGGATTGAGAATCCCAGACCTCCTGCATGTCTTGGCCCATCAATTTACTCCCCTCAATTGGCTGGAGAATTGCTGGGAAGGTCAGTTTCAGCCGGCACAGTGGCTTTCAAAAACCCAGCGCGTCTGAACTGGGGTAATGTTGGAGGGTGCATGTAGAAGCAAACCCAACATGGCTATGTGTCAACACGGACCCCCCCCCCCCCAAATTGCGGGTTTCCTTTTTGCGCCCTTCAAACAAGCCTGCAAAGGGTCGACCAAAGTGACCACAGAACGGGTCCAAATGAAACCACCAGTATATGGACCGCAGGATAATTCGTCCTGGGGTCCACATTTACCAAGGGTACCTATCTTTGGTGCATTTTGCTTGGATGTTAGGACTTTGACTTTTTGCCAACTAATGGGCTTTCCATTAAACCACTAAAAGTTGAACTTTTCGCAGGGGAGCAGAAAGTAACCAAGCTATTTGTTGCCCACCACGGCACATGATACGACTCATCGAGGAGTGCTTGCTGCAGTTGATCCAAGAGGCCGAGCAGCTGATCCGGACCTGGGTGGAGGACGTGGCGGTGGCGGAAGCCGCCGAAGCTGCGGAAGATGGGGAAGATGCGGAGGATCCAGGTTGGCACGGGGTCATTTGAGCCGCAAAAACTGAAGATGCAGGCGAGTTGGGTGAGGTTTTTGAATTCCCCCGACCATTAAAAGAACGGCGTGGCTGCAGTTTGATTCCGACTCGTTTGGACGGGCAATGTTACCGGGGTAGTGGAGAGTAGTGGCTGGGAACTTAGTGTTTAGGGTAGACTGTAGACTCAACAAACATTGAAACCCACATTGCCGAAGGGGCCACTCACAAGAAACCCTGATCCCCTGTTCGTTTGAAAGGACATTCCGAGCGGAATTCCCGTTGCAATTTGCAGGGTTCACGCTCTTGAGAAATGGTCGGTCGACAACCATGGTTTAGCTTTGGTTTTGTGGTATTGTCCTTGCGTTGCCCGACTTGTACCAAGCGATTGTTAGTGTGAACACGGGAAAAATAAACGGCTGGGCCCCTTTGTGAGCCCATGGCCATTTTGCGCCCCTTTGGGGCATCTTGTTCTGGCTGAAACGCCATGCGCTTGCCGCATCGCCTTAGTTTGTTTGTGACCCTCGCCTGGTGATGAAATCTTGCGCGACATGGGGCTCGGAACACCGCGCTTTATACGTTTGTGTGTATATCGTGTTGAACCGGACGCGGGTTTCCTTGCACATTGCCTGAACTTGACGTTGAATCGGAACCAAACTCACCCCCGGCACAGCTTAATGCAAATGCGAATGGTGAAGGGAGAGCTTTCCATCGTGGTTTGCAGTTTTCGAGGCCGCGATGTTTCTTCTCAGAGCAACTGTATTGGAATGAATGTTGGTTTGACTCCACTGGTGTTTCTGACCCTAGCCTCATGAACACAGTGCACTTCCTGTAGGCGCATGGACAAGCCGGCGATGCTTTGTTTCCAAACAGGACCCCCCAAAATCTTTGATCATTCCTTGATCTTCCAGGACCCTGAAAAGCCTTTGGCCGAATTCCAAGGATTTCTTCGGTTCCCGCAAAACACGCCAAAGACCCCGACGAAGAGCCGCTCCACCGAGTGACTCGCCCCAAAGGCGTGCTGGATCTCGATCTCCATGCCGTCCAGCGGAAGTGTGAGGGTGGTCGCCTGGGCCGCCGCGCGATGTTTTTTGGATGCGCATTTTTGAATTGCCCCCAGAGGAAAGGTCAAACACGATTTTGCCGAAGTTTTTTGTTTTTTTGTTTGTTTAACTCCTGTGGAGTTTGCAAGGGAATCCAGGGCTATCGGACACATTTTTCTAGGGGACTTGGGGCAAATGGAGGTGTCCATCCCATGTTTTAGCTGGATGCTACACGCCCGTGGTTTTAGATTCCCCAGGAAGGCAAAAGAGGATCAATTCTGTTTTGTCCCATTGAGACCCAAAGTGCTTGCCCAGGTTCTCCCACCACATCATTGCGCCGTCCAAGCGGCAGGCGATCAAGCAGTGGGCCATGCAGCTGGACCTAGGACGGGGTTGCTACCAAGGGTTGACCAAACCCTAAGGCTATGACACACAGATGCGGGATGGACAGGCAAAAGATGGAAGCACTTGGTTGTGGATCCTTTCATGTTCTTCTTTTAGGGGCCAAGTTTCTACCCTTCCGATGGGGTCTTCGGAGCAAGAGGACTTTACCGGGCGGGATGCTTGGATTTATAAATTCACGGTCGGGACAAATAAGGGACTGCTGTCGAATCATTCCTAGGTGGCAAGGCTGTCTCCTTTTTTCCAACATTCCGGGCTACTGCGAGGCTTTCAATTCCTGTAGGAGGTCTTGCCAAAGTAGGCTGGCCCGGAGTCATCATTGTCGAGGGTGATGAGCGGAATGTCGCTGCATATGTGGACGCGTTGAGCAGACTGCGCTGGAAGCATTTCGTGGTGCGGGGTGAGCAGATGATTGATGCGGCCCCTGGTGTGTGTCTGGACTCCTTGCGTGTCTTGCCCACGCCGCTGAGAGAGTACCCGCCAGATGCCATGTCCGAATTTTCCGCTCACTGCCGAAATCTGGGTGTGGAGGAGCTGTTTTTGGCAGCCTTGAAGATTGGTGGGGGTGAATCTGGGAGCACGCGTGGGGCCAAGAAGGGCAAGAAACGCTGAGCTGGGTCACCCTCTATGGGGGCATTGGCACCACAAGTTGGCAAAATGTGGGGTTCACCAACCAGACCCTGCGCTTAGTTCAAACAGGCGCCCTGCTCGTCGAGCGCAAGAGCCAGCTCAAGAGCGTGCGGAGATCGCACTGTTGACCCGACTTGAGAGGGATGTGCGATGAGCAGCCATGATGGACAGGCTGTGATGCAGGAAAAGCTGTCATTTTCTGTCCAATGCGATCGGACCACAGCTTGAATGGCGCTCTCCAAAGACTTGCAGCGCCTGTTGCGCTTTCTCTTTCATGCGCCAGAGTGTCTGCACGCCAAAACAAACAAGAGAAGGGCGGTGATCTGTCGACAAGTTCAGGAGCCACGTTCCACCAATTCAGCGCGAACGCCCTCACATCACGGGGTCCATTTTTTGATTGACCACTGGTGGACTCAAACCCGGTTGTCCCCCCTGCTTTTCCCTTTTGGAGTTATAGTCTACCTTGATGTGACCAGAAAGTGGAATTCCGAGACTCTTTTGCGAAGTGAACATTTTGAGGCCTTCTCAAAATTGCCTTGGTGTCCCTTTACACCACCACAAGAGCAACTTTCAGGATGTTTTAGGGTTTTCTCTTGCAGCTTCTTTTTCTTGGTTTGCCTTGCGACCAACAATTAGAAGTGCAAACATGTTGGTTTTATTGAAGCCACGTGCAGGGTCACTTTGGGGATCTCTTTAGAACCACCACTTTGAGGATGCCTTAAATGTTTGCGTGTGTGTGTGTGTGTGTGTGCGCGTGTGCGTGCGCGTGTGCGTGTGCGTGTGCGTGTGCGTGTGCGTGTGCGTGTGCGTGTGCGTGTGCGTGTGCGTGTGCGTGTGCGTGTGCGTGTGCGTGTGCGTGTGCGTGTGCGTGTGCGTGTGCGTGTGCGTGTGCGTGTGCGTGTGCGTGTGCGTGTGCGTGTGCGTGTGCGTGTGCGTGTGCGTGTGCGTGTGCGTGTGCGTGTGCGTGTGCGTGTGTGTGTGTGTGTGTGTGTGTGTGTGTGTGTGTGTGTGTGTGTGTGTGTGTGTGTGTGTGTGTGTGTGTGTGTGTGTGTGTGTGTGTGTGTGTGTGTGTGTATGTTGTTGTCATGTTTGTACCCCTTTTTGTGGTTTTAAAGGGAAACAAACCCACTAGCCAGGGGAAGCCGTGTGACAATACAGGGGTACCTACCATAGTGGCAACTGGAAGAACTGGGAAAGGGAACCACCAGTAGCCAGGGAAACCATGTAACAATACCTTGTTACCCCGAAAAAAAGTGGCAACTGGAAGTCCACCATTTTGGTGTCCCCTAAGAAAGACACACCTTTACTTATGGAGTCCCTAAACGGGTGGGTGGGTGAAGGGGGGGGGGTCTTCCCTAAGGCTCTCGAAGGAACTTTAGGGAACCCTGAGGAACCTTAAGGCTCTACAACTACCTACCCGTTACGGAATCCATAATTTACGGAACGCGCACTCAAGGCAGCGCCTTGCAGCGGTGCAGTCGCTGCAAGGCCAACGTTTCGGTCTTTTTCCGCACGTGGGAAACGTCGCTGAGAGGGCTCCCTAGATCTCCGCTCTCGATTTTAAGCATCACTTTTGGTTGACAACTTGCGAGTTTCCTTTTCGTGGGGTGATGTTGAAGTGGGCAATATAGGGAACCCTGTGGATGCTTCAAATTCACAAAAAGCACCAGTGATTTGTTTATTGTTGGGGCGCCCCTGCCGCGCCTTGCGCTGGTCAGCGAATTTCGGCTTTAGCAGGTGTCTCTGACATGTAGAAGTGCGACATGCCAGTGCCAGCAGCCTATGCGCCAGCGTGGGCCCTCATCTACCGGCTGGCCTTCGTCATGCTTCTTCGGCTTGTGTGACTGAGTGCTTGTGCGTATTGTGGCTGCGCGCTGCACGCCGTTTCCTGTCAGCACTTTCTGGGAGCGGGGAGGGGAGGGGGGGATGATTTACATTGCTTCCTGAGCACGGGAGGACTCACTGAGACGCCGAGGGCCTCTTCCGTTTGGGGCGATGTTTGCGTCAGTTGGAAAGGCCTGGATTACAGAGGTGGCTTTTCTGGCAGCGGGCTTGCAGGCTGCCTTGTTGGTGGGAGCAGCGCGACTGTCTCAGCCTGATGCAAGTTCATCAGCTTCTGCGCAGACACGCTGCAACCTTGTTGGGCAAACCTGTCTCCGCCTACAGGCTTGCGAAGCTGTCCAGCGCGAGTCGATCTTGGGGAAGAGATGCGGGTGTTTGGAGTTTGACCGCACCTCCGTCCGCAAGATCTGGGTGGGGCCCAAAACGCAAAAGCGCAAGAACTTGGCGACGCAGTGGCAGAGAAGTTGTCTGGGAGCCGCGCTGCCAGCGCACTGTCTGCTGCTTTCGGATAGTCGGAGCATGCAAGAGAGGCTCAGGCCAGCTCGCGGTTCGCCTTCTTCCGCTTCGCCTGGTGCCCAACACTGGCAAGCCGCCAGTTGAATCAACGTGAGAAGTGATCAAGTCCAAGGTTCTGGCCGCTCGCCAGACAAACTCGCAGATCCAACCGGAACGCAAGCCCTGCGGCGGCTGTGGGATAGACTCAAAGCGGCCTTGCCTTCGTGAGATCAAAAAATCGATCCCAGGCTGGCTGAACACAGAAGACTTCATGAACATGTCCATGCATGGCTGTGGCGCAGGTTTTTTTTGGCTTTGGGGCCAGCCATGGGCGATTGGCAGTGAGCCAAACCGCCTGAATGCCATGTTCCCCAGCTGCGTGTAGTCGCTCACGTTCTCCACCTGCATCCATTTACCGTCCTTGGTCTTCATGAAGGTCATCCTTGCCTTCCAATCAAACGTACCTGACGGATCCAGCAGTTGCGTGGCCACTGGGTCGCTATATGCCGCCAGGCCATTTGGCAAAACATGCCATCCAGGACTTGAGAAGTTGAATCCTCAGCGCTGGCTTTTGCTGCGTGCTGCGGCCTTCTTCATCTGCATGTGAGTCTCAGCTTCATCTGGTCGGTGTCAGCTTACCAGCGCAGAAAGCTCCCAGCAGTACTCGGTCGGCTGGTAAGGGGATAGGCAGAGTTGAAGGCATCAAGACTCTGCAGCGCGCTGAAGAAAGTCCTGGATCAGTTTGTTGAAGGTGTCAGCCTGCGCGATCAGACTGTTAAATGCGGGCAACTTCTCAGCTGCCAAGGGGCCGATCAAGGAACATAATGAATATGGAACATGTGCGCCCAGTAAGGAAAGTTTCAAGAGGAACCAAGCTGCCAGAATGTGCGAAAACCTGAGGAAAACTCCTCAAACAAGCCATTCCGAGTGACGCGTCCCAACCCCTCCCCCCAAATCGAGCTCTTGTGGCGCTCTGCATGGTGTCTGCTGCTTTTGTCTTTGGCCTCTAGTCATCCTTCTCTCATTCGCCGTTTCCGCTGTCCACCCGTCCTAACTTGGCTGTCTGGGTTCAACTAACATGGGCGCAACCTTGTTTATCAACCAGTACTCAAATCGATTTTCATCCAGTTGGTGCTTTTTATGGATGTCAGATTTTGCACTTTGCTCGCAGGTATCGTTTTTTTGGCTCAACCTTTTCGGAAGGATCGCGCGAAGGCTTCTGGTGTCACGTGTCACTCACTGGTTTCGCCAACTGCACTCGGCCCCCGCATAGCCCCTTCACTGCTCTTGGCACGTATTTCCCAGCAGCTGCAAGTCTTGCAGTTTTTGCCCAGATAGGCCCGGACTGGTTCAGAGCGGCTCCGGGCTGGGGTTGCAGAAGGGGAGCAGATGGATTGCTAGACTAGAATATAGATCGTGGTAGCTATGTGTTGAACTCGACAGATGCATGACGGTCGATTGACATACTTCGATTGGGAAGCTTGGGCTTGCAGCATTCTGACATGCTTGTTGTGTCAACAAACACCGAAGGACATACATGCATTTATGACATGCTTGTTTACGACATGCTTGGCGGTCAGGTTGTTGTTTTGAATATCCCGGTTGGTGAGTTTTGACGTTCGGCACTCTTTGTAGGGTTGTTTCAAAGGTAATCCAAAAGGGAAACCGAAGTCCATAATGGCCCACATCCTATTTTGAGACAAACCCAGATTTGCAAGTTTGGTTTTCTGAGCATCGTTGTTCGGGCCAGTTGAACAAGAGTTTCTCAACAAAGCCCATGTTTAAGCAACTGGCCAGCTTTTGGTGGGAGGCTTCATTCTACTGCAGCCGCGGTTGCCAGGCTGGGTGAGGGTGAGAGCCGAGTTCAGTCGAACTGAAACTTGAATCCCGTGGGATCTCTTCTGACAATTGCTCTACATTTTACGGTTCACTAAGCATAGACAAGTATCAAAACTATGGTTTTTGGTTGGGGGGCCTTTTGCCAAAGCACTCATTCACTCATACAGAATCCGTGGTCTCTGGAGAAAACCCCCCGAACATGCCAATTTGCAGAGACTGCGTGTCAGGAGACGGACTGGAAGGCGCACCACAAGTCAGCACCTCGAGTAACCTCGAGTAAGGAAGACAGCTGGACCAGTGTTTTTGTCTCATGCGCGAGCCCCTTTGAACAAAAAGAGGTTGGCGTTCCTTGGGCCGATGCATGAACCCAAAGCATGAACGCAAAGCATGAACCCATTCTTCTTAGTTGGCTGGTGTCCATAGATATTTGACCCCTTTTCCATTGTTCACACCAGGGTTTCACGGTGCTCAAAGCAGGGAACCTCTTCAAAAACCTCGGTTTCTTTGGTTTCCCTTTAAACCAACCCACAAACGGTTTCTTCCTCAAACACAAACCCGTATGGCCAGGGCATTGTTTTGTTTGTGGGGCTTTTGCCATCGGTCTTCCGGGTTGGTAGGTTCCCCGATGAAACGAGATTACACGCCCTTGGCATTGGATATGATGTGAGTGTCAATCTTGTTTGGGAACTGTGTAATTGCGTTAAAGGGTGAACGTATGAGTATGAACCCATGTACGCACCCCTTATGCAAGCCTTTGGCTGGTTTGTTGGCGAATCAAACCGCAAACTATGGCTTACAAAAAAAGGTGGCTCTCAGCCATGGGTTTAGTGGTTGGGTTTCCATTTGACCCACGAGTTAAACTTTCAGCAGGGGATCCGAAAATGGACAGCCCAGTCGTGAAGCCAAAGACGCCGAAGGAGCGGCTCAATGACCCAAGGAGCTCGTGGGGTTCGGACCATCGAAGCGACTCGCTTGGGTTCTTTGGGCTGGAGCCAGAGGTGCCAAACGGTCCGTAAAGAATGCAGAATGGGCCCTTTGCTTGGGGAGGGCTTCTTCAACCTGGGTAGCGCATTTTGATTTGTTGGACCTTCTGGTGGACATCAACTGGGTGGGATTTTATGTCCCCCAACCACTTTCCATCAGGTTTCCTACTTGAATCATGCCCATGTGAACTCACAGTCCAGCAGGCATTTGTGACCAGTGGCAAAGACTCACGAGCATAACAACTTCCCACCTGTGTCCCTTCATGTTTGTCAGGGACTTTGAGCAGGTTCTGGTAAACGGGGATCAGCTTGCACCAAAGGACAATCATGTGTCTGTGGGCGGGACCCCCCACAATGGCGGTCTTGCTTTTGGTTTTCCATCCAGACCACCAAAAAAGGGGCATCAACACCAAAAAGACGCGCGTGTAGCATCCGATGTAGGAGCCATTTCTCAGAACGGGTCACCCAAGTTTTCCCAGGCTGGAATGCTCAGCGCGGCCTCTCCTGAAGAAGGCCTTCCCCATGGGCACGGCTGAGGTATTTGAATCCGGCAGCACCTTTGTGCAAGCTGTTATTGAAGGCCGTTTGGGTGTGTCTGGTCTTCTTGGGTACCCCTTTTTGTGGTTTAAGGGGAAACGGAAAAACCCCCAAAATCCATGTTTGGGGCTCCAACCTTGCAAAAGACCCACCCTTTTTATGCCAGGGTGCTCCAATGCCTCTTCCAATGACCACACCACCCACACGGGTAGAATATTGGTTGAAGGGTCCTGATATGTTTTCAACTTCCACCACAGTTTGAAGATAGATCTTACACGTTCCGGGGTTCAAACACACGAGGCCGGGAATGCCAGCGGTCTTCCATGGTCACAGCCGCGGTTGTTGGTTTTTGGTCATCTCAGGGGGTTGCACTCGTTTGTGAATACACCTTTGCTAGGGTTGGCTTCTGCTTGGAGCACAGTCAGAAGCAAAGCACTGTGCTAAACCCAGAAAGTGTATTAGCAAGCATCTTCGCACCCTCTGCTGCGGTTGCGGAAATCGGGGGGCATTATACTGACTCATGCGACTTGCCTTCTTAGACTGAAGCCAAGAGGCTGCTGTTGGCGCGTCATGTCGACATATTGTTTTGGCAGCCTCGTTTTGAAAATGCTTGCAAGCGAGCCAGCGTCTGATTGTCCAAGAGATGAGCCCTGGAGAAATTGGGTTTATAGGAAGGTATTGCCCTGCTCACGCCATCCAACAAGAGCCCCCCCCCCCCCCCATTTTGCCCGCTCAACAGGGCTCTTTGATACTTTTCTCTGTTTTGCAAGGGGCTGAAACATCACCTTGGAGAACCAGACGGGAGCAGCTTTGTTCTGATGCTGAAAGGGAGACATATAGGTGAACCTCCTTCCTTTCCTTTCCTTTCATTTTGTTTTTCTATTCAATGGTTTTCTTCTTTTCCTATGTCCTTTCCTTTTCATGTCCTTTTCCTTCTTCCTTCCTATCCCTTCCTTTGCTTCCAGATACCCTCCACGCCGAAAAGTCCAAGGGCTCCTGTCAATGAACCATCCCCGGTTTCCTTCGAGGGAATCCCGATCCTTCCGGTTCATTCCCAAAACCCCCGTGTCATTCCCTGAGCACCAGCAAGTTTTTGGTGTCTTACTCAATATCTCGGGAGGCTTCTCTTTTTTCCGGTTTGGGAGTGCACACCCCGCGCCGGCCGTTGTGGGTCCCGATCCATTTTGAGACATCCCAACGGTGTTCAGGGTCCACCTCAGTTTGCTTCGGCTTTGACTGTGAAACCTTAGGCCTGGGCAATCTCTCCAGGATCTTGAGGCAAACCTGCCTAGGTCCCCCAGCTAGGTGCCCTTTTACCTTTTTTTGGGAGGGTTCCCCTACTAAAAAAAACAAAATACTAGAGAAAAGCGGGTATCCTTATTTTAACCTCGCTGCTGGAGGACCTAGCTGATATTCGTGGCAGTTGGTTCATGTTAGCTTGCCCCATCGATGCCGCTGCCCGGCACTGACTGCCGGCCTATTGCGCTCAAGCTGAGTAAGCAATGCTCATGGCAGCGATAGTTTGCTTGAAGGGATGGCACCTTTGACAGTTTTATGTTGGTCCATGATTAGTCAAACTCCTTTCCAGACTAATCTTGCAATTCTAGGTCCTTTCGGCAACTAAGACGAAACAGACCCCCCACACAATCACACGTTCAGTGCAGCTGGACAGGGTGTCATGGGACACGTGCAGAGTTGGCCCTGGCTAGCGTGTCCTTTCTGCTGAATCATGCGAGATGATTCCTGATTGACCATTTCTTCCGCATATGCATACACATGCACATATGCTTGGAAGAACTGACATTTGAGTGTCTCAAGTTTTGGGAACCCACAAACTGATTTGTTTCCATGTTCTTTCCCTTTGCAACAGCATGAAATAGAGTACCCTCAACAAAGACGGCGCCCTTTTGCTTTTCTGGATTTGAGGGACATGTCTCCCTGCCTTTTGCCATGCTGTGAGCATGCTCTCCACGGATGCAGAGGCGGGTTTCTTCGAGTGTGATGGGACCGCACGGGTTGCTCGTCTTTTCTTTTCTTCTTTCTTTACGGGGTACCCTTTTCGGGGTGTTAAAGGACCCACACGCCGGCTTCCTTTTGGGGGTCCCCTTAAATGAGACCCTGGAGCTTCAGCTGGCCCCATTGGTTGGACCGGAAAGGCGAAATATGTCAACCACTACATAGGAAAGTTACCCATGGGCCATGTGGGATGACCGTTGCTTAAACCATTGGCAAGATTTGGTATTTCAACCACATGGGAAATGTTACCCATGATCATTTGGGGGGCGAACGAAGTATTGATCAACCCCCAAATGCGGAGTTGCACACTTGTCGTTGTGAAATGGAGAAGGTTCAGCTTGCCACGCAAAAATGCGACGGGCAGTGGGCTGACTGTTGACTCCATTGATCATTTGGCCACGTTCGGAAAGTCCGCAAATTGTCCTCAACTTACTGCGGGATATGGGCAGAAGGCCAAGTGATTGCATTCATAGTTGTGGCCCTCTTAGCTTTTAGGGATTGTGGATCTCAGGAAACCTTTATGCGCTTTGAACCCACAACGTGCAGATCTGTCATGTAACACTCGGCACATGCAAGTACGCACGCACGCACGCACGCTCGCACGCACGCTCGCACGCATGCACACACGCACACACGCACGAACACATACACGCACGCACGAAAACATGCATGCACCCTGCGCTGAGCACACCGCACTGCCTGTACCTTGCGGCGCATTGCATTGCATCTCGTTAAACAGGCAGCTCCCGACACCCCATCCGCTTCAGGGCCAGCTCGCCTTGCGCGCGGTGCTGCAGAAGAAGCCTGGGGAGGCCGTTCGACGGCACAGGGGAACCCTGGTTTGGACGGTTTTCCTTTTGAAGGGGCCGGGTGCCGAACGTCAGGCTCCATGTGAAAGGGGTGGGAGGGTATATGAGAGGGTAGAAAAGGACCGATATGGCGTACACAAGGGAGTGTATACGGGGCACGTAGCTATTTTGCTCAAAAGCGGACATGCATGTCTCTGATTAGTCTGAATAGGAACCCAAGCTACCCTTGGGATCATGGCCCGTAAGACGCCGTCTTGGTGGTGTTGTGGTGCTAAATGCTCCGTATGTGGTTTATTGTCCCAGAAAGAACAATCGGGGATTGTTCATCCTGAACAGACCCTTGTTCAACGCCTAGAGACATCCTGAGCATGTTCAGAGCTGCAACATCGTGGCTTCATCCAGTGCATCTGCCAATCACGCATTGCACAACGTCGTTCCTGACACATGATAGTGACCTCACAAAAGGGGCGTTCGCGGCCTCACCCATGATGCGAGTGTCTGACTTGGGGATTGCTTGTGTGAATTGATAGAGAATTTGCCTAGATCATTTGCAGGTCTGATGACTTTGGTGGCACTCGTTGGTTTCTTCGGATGAACGGATATGGGGGGTTGATCAATTCTCCATTTAGGATCCCAACATGACCATGAATCTTGTCCCATGTGGTGTACGTCGTATCTTGTTTGGTGGTTTCCATCCTATCAGCCATATGTAGCCCACCTTGAGGTAAAACGGGCTCGCCCATGGCGGTCCTGATAAGTTTAGGATTCTCTAGGCGTAGTTGGTGAAGTATTGTAGTTACGTAGTCCAATTGTACAGACCATCAATCTTTGTTCTTCTGCGTACATGTCTCGCAAAAAGGAGGCTGGCGTCAGAGGGGAGCAACCTCGGGCCCTGAGGCCTTCTCTTCTTCCTTTGGTTCTTGGTGGTTCCCAGCTAGTGAACCACTTCTCCAGTTGGTTGGCTCGCCGTTGGTTTTCCCTCCCAAAGATTTTCGGTGCCCTCCCACTAGAGGAATGGTAGAGGAAACCGATTCAAACACCAGTCAGGTTCCATGTTAGCCGAGAGGGCAAGTTACAAGCTTGTTGACCCGCACAAGGGTCCACTTAAGTATTCCCTGACCAAACTGGGTTCCTAAAACTGGGATTCGGAAATAGGGGATGGTAGGAGTAATGAACACCTTTGGTATCAGGATCAGGGTCCATGTTAGTTGGTGTTGGTTGCGGGTACCCACAGACACACGGTCGCTTTTACAAGGAAAACGGTTCGAATCTGACGACCCCCCTGTCGCCAGTGATGGTCGGGAGGACACGCACAGAGAAATCATTGCTACAAGGAAAACGGTCCAAATCAGGCCCCCCCCCCCCCCCGCTGAGGTTCCAAGTTATGAGAGGGCAGGGTAGCGTAGACCCAAGCTAGAACCAAGACTTGAACACTAAACCACCCTGAACTCTAAATCAACCCAAGCGGAAAGTCGTCTTTCTGCGGTCTGTGCGCGAAGCGATGTTCGCTGGGACATCGACATCGCGAGCGGTGCCCAGGAGCTTCACCTGGGCAGGGCCATCCGCCTGGCAGGAGGGGGCAAGCCGAGAGGTTTTTCAACCCGCAGTGCCGCAGGGGTCCTTTGTCGGTGAGTTTGTTTGAAAATGGATGGGTTCCACTGGTTTCCCTAGGACTAAATCATCATTTGCCGGTGCATTTTTTTCTCCCAAAGGGCACTTATGTTTGAACCCCGCGTTGATGCGCGGACTCTGGGTCTCTGGTCAAAGGGGTGCTCCGTTGGTCGAAAGGTTCTTGGGTAGCACATTTTTAGCTCTCCTTTCAAACCACGACAAAATCTGAATCTACCACATGGTTGTGGCATGCCCTTTTGAGCAGCCCGGCTTTCTGAACATGTTTCTTTCTTGTTGGCGGAGTTTGAGGCTGAGTCGGGTCCTTAAGCCAACAACCAAAGCGGAATTCACCAAGTTTGCCCCCGCTCCCCCTATAGTTTGCTTCATTGGTTGCTTCGCCAATCCTAGCGGATGGTGATGATTCTGTCTGGGCAAATGAAGGTGATCAGTCCCAAAGGATCTTCGCTGGTGACACCGCCCATGAAGGTTCCCTTTCACAAGGATGCTGCTCATTGGTCTCTCGCAACAGACTCTTCAGACTCGCATCGGCCAGCTCTAGGGGGATTTCCCTTATTCTCCCTTTGTGCATGTGCGCGGGTTGCTGTGGGCATTTTTGCGGTTGGTTTGGCTCAAGGGGAATCCAAAGGGGAGTTCTTACTTTGGGGCTCCGGAGCCCCCCTCTGGCTGATTACCTGAAAGAAGCCCATGTAGGCATGGTTCCAACCTGGATGATTTAGAGCAATATGTCATAATATGTCTAATAGCATAGTGCCCCCTGGCTCCTGCGTTCTCCTGTCTACTTCCATGAGGTGTGTTTGATTACGAGGGTATATAAGGTACCCTTGGGGCTTTTGGGATTTTGGAGGTACCTCTACAAAACGACACACCCACATTTCTCAGAACTGGTGCAATCGTTTGCCATTTGGTTTGGCTTGTCCCTTTCGCCCAGGATGGCCACCTATGTCGAATGCCAAAGTGCTGGCAAGGCGTCGCCGCTTTCGCAGCCTGGGGGTTGGCTGGGGCTTGGGGCTTGGAGCTGGACAAAAGAAGCTTTGCAACGGAATTGGACTTTATATGATGTGGGCATTTTAAGATTGAGCCCCTTGAGCCCCTTTGGGAGTTGAGGTTTGAAGAGTACAAGAAAGGATTTCTGGCCGTTCCGTGTTGTTTTTCGAGCTCGGGCCTCATGGTGAAGTCTCGATTGATTGGGATACCGTATTTCCGGGTGAGCTATAAAGATTCATGCAGATTCCTACTGCTTGACGCAGACTTGGGTGTCCTGTTTCAGGGCTCGGTAGGGAGAGGGAGAGGGAGAGCCGGACCGTAGGCGCGGGTCGTACTGCCCCAGATCCGTTTAGTTTACGACTTTTTGTGTCAGCCCCCTCCTAATCAGCGCATGGCCTCGGAATCCAGGTGCTATCTCTATCTCGAGTTGGCACACTTGAAGCTTCTGGTTTTTCAGCTTCTCTTTCTAACTGTCAGCCGAAAAGTTCAACATGTCTTTGCCAGTCGACTCAGAGGGTCAGTCAGTGTACCTGGTTAGGATCTGAACCTCCCAACTGATTCTTAGGCCAGGGCTCATGAGAAGGTTTCGGGGTGAGAGGGCGGGTTTATGGTTTTAACTTGACACCTCCTGGAGCCAACTTTGAATGTGCTCCCCTGAAACGAATCGAGGATCGCAGAGTATACTGCGAAGGTTTTCCTTTTGGATATGTTTGCAGAAACGTCAGGAGATGCATCGTCCACAGATGAGGGTTGTACTGCAGAGAATCCAAGTCCCAAATTGATGAGTCGGCTCATCCCTGCTCCAATATTGAAAACATTGTTTTGTATGATGCATTCCTTGTTTTTGCCTTGTTTTGTTCTGTGCGCTTGGTTTGCCAACTTGGTTTGCTTGCTGGAGCGGAAAAATGACGAATTCTAGGGCCAAGGATTCTATGGGGTGCCTACTTCAAGTTCAGCCGGGGGCATCCTGTTGAGGGGATCGTTTGGAAGGATGATCAAGGCACACGTCATTGGCAGTTCACCCAAGAAAGGGACAGGGGACTGGGGCCCTTCCCCACAAGCCTGGGTGCCAAGGGGTCCATACCGCCATTCTTCCTGAACACCTGGATCGATCAAGTTATGGCTCAGCATTTCTAGTTTTAATTAACATTGCTGCATTTGGTGCGCAAGCTTTTTGACATTTCTGTATTTGGTGCCCACGTTTTGTGCGGGTCAACATTTATGTATGTAATATTCCCATTTTTGCAAACCAGAAGTCTGGGTGTCTTGAGCGGTGACTTGGTGGAGGTGCCCCGCCGCGGTGCACTTGGAGCTGTTCCCCGAAACGCGGGAGCTGCTGGTCAAGGATAGGAGAGACCAGTCGGTCTCGGGGGTTGCGCGACTTCTTTTTGCTTGGCTCCCGGCCATCCGGCCCCTTAGCTTTTTAGGCTTTTAGAGTCAGCGGTTTTGTGGTTAGATTTCCGGACCCACAAGTTAAGCTTTTGGGAGGGGATCTCAGGGCCCAGTTGGGGTTGTGCTGGCAACTTCAAGCTTTGGCTTTCTCTTCCAAGAACAGGGGGTGCCCCTATAAAGAGAATAAAGAGAGACACGGGCATCATGACTTTTGTTAGTTTTTGGTTTCCCTTTCAGCCAAAAGGGGCTCGTCTTTAAAGAGACGCCTCTGTTGTCTCCAAAAGCAGCCAGTTGGTAGGGGCTTCGGGTAGCGAATTGGAATGTCTCAGGTCCCGTTTTGGCAGTGAAAGATGTGTGGTTGATCAGAAGGTCCGACTTTACACGGGACGACCATTGGTTGGAAGACCGTTAGAAAGGTGATATGTCTACCACTAAATAGGAAAGTTACCCATGGTCGCTTGGGGGCCAGGAATATTGATCAAGACAGCGTGTGTGAGTGTGTGTGTGTGTGTGTCTGTGTCTGTGTCTGTGTCTGTGTCTGTGTTTCTGTTTCCAGCGTGATCAGACACTGAACATGTTGGCTTTCAAGAGGTTGAAAGCTCCAGGCCCAAGCCGGTGCCCAAGTCAACATCTTGCCCTACGAGGAACATGGTACGTCTTGTCCAAACTGCTTTTGGTGAGGCGTGTTCGAACCAACGGTGCTTTTTTTTTGAAACAAAATAGCCTTGGCTCCAGCCTGGTGACCTCACAATCTCAGGCTGCTAGGGTGGCAGACGCTTCTCTGTGGACTTCTCGGTGGGTGACATTGGCAAGCTGTCAAAACAATGCCATTTGTAATTTTACGCTTGGAGTCCTCAGTTTACTTGTCGATGGCGTGCTTATGTTTTGTTGTTTGTTTTTCGTTCTGGAGAATGAAGTTAGCCAGTCATACTTCTTCCCCTGCAATCTCACCTCGAACTAGAGAGGGGCCCCATCAGGAGACTCCTGTAAACGTGTATTTTTCCCGAAAGCTGCGGAGTCTCAATGGTGTGGTTTGGATGGTGCGGGTTCAAACCCCACCTTTGAAGCAACGGGAAAAGTGCCGCCTGACCTCCAAACCACAAAAATCACACCACTTGGGGGGAAGCTGACTACTGCCATGTTTTCCCTTGGTGTCCCCTGTTTTCCCCTTGGTTTCCCACGGTTTCCACAGAACTACGGGTCAATGCGGCTTGGATGGACTCGAGCCGAGGCCCAGCGAGAGCTCCGGTGCGGCAGTTTCAAAAGGCGCAGTGGGAAAGAAGAACCGAGCGACAGAACGGGGGTGCCCAAATCGAACGGGGATCCGAGCAGGGATTTGCACAAAGTTGCCCATTGATCCGAATGCCAAATATACCAAAGAAAACAAGGAGAAGGGCTGGCTCTTGTGGTCCCTTCCCGAGATCCTGACCTTTGTGAATCTGGACCATGTTAGTAGCAAGCAAGCAGGTTGTTCGTTTTGTTAGGTGGCCAGTCCACTCAGGAAGTGAAACAAAAAGTTACACAAGCAACACAACCAACAACTCCACCGGGGGGGGGGGGGGGAAGCAAACAACCAAAACAAGCACCGAACTAGAGCATCCAAAGCCATGAAGACATAACATGTTCTCATGGACGGTGCGAGCCCGGGCAAAACCGCGCAACTCAGTTGCTACTGTGGATGGACGAAATCCTGCACCACCTGTGAAACCCTGGTTCCCCTGTGCCAAAAAAACAAGGTTTCCCATGGTGTCAAAGTGGAGCAAGATTTCGTCCATCCACCGTATCTCTTACCTGTTGAGTTGCCAAACTTTCAACTGTTCTTGCCAGGCTTCTCCATTATCTTAACCGGCCCAAAAAGTTTATGCAGATGAAAAAACGTATTTCTCAAGTTGCCGCCGGAGAACTGAACATTTTCTGGCCTGGTTGTCATCTCCGCAGGTCAGATCCGTGGTGCTGCGTGGGCATGTGAACTTGTGGCACGTTTTTGTCATTCCCACCGCAGGGGACTTTCCCCTTTTTCCCTGACGGTTGATTGCGGGTGGGCATGCGCTGAAACTTCTGCCCGGTCATTTGAAGAAATTAATTGGAGCATTGATTCGTTCGGGCCAGTCAAGCATAAGCATCGACTTTCAAATTTGCTGCTCCCCCAAATTTGTGATTTGCCTGTTGGTTTCCCTTCAAACCCACCCCTTTTGAGGTCGTCCAGTTATTCGGCCTCAAGATGAAGGCCTGAGGTTTACTGCAGGGCCTTTATGTGCCTGCACGCTTTGCGAGGCCCCTACGGCAGAACCGCGCGGCTCCCTCGGGTGGTTTTGACTCGCCGCTTTGTTTCGGGTTTGGAAGTGAGCGAACCAATTGCAGATGGTTATTGCTGGAGAGGCAAAGAGTGGTACTTGGAGGCGTGCTATCGAACAGATGGTGCCCTCCAACATTGGAACCTGATTAGGAGGTTTCTCCAAAGTGGCGGGATCTGTTCGCCGAAATTCTGAGCAATGGGCCAAGACCTGCGAAGCAAGGCACTTGTGTGCCCAGACGAGCTGGAAGAACTGGACTTGCAGGGTAGAGGGGCTGGTCAGAACTTTCTGGAGCAGTTTCACAGCAGTCAGGCAAGAATCAAAGACCTGGTACCCTCCCAAAAACGGAAGGAGCCTGAAAGAGGGTCCCTACCAAAAAGTTGGTCGAACTGTTGTGTTCGGGAGGGAAGTGCGAACTGACCAAAGAGCTTTAGGGTATCCTCAGCTCGCTCTCGTGTTTGTGCGCTGTTCTGAGGTTGCGCTGCAAGGTGGTATGTCAAGACTCTGGCGAGGAGACTGCAGTCTGTCCGCGAGTTCCTGGACTTTATGCTTGGGAAACCATGCCAGTGGCGAACACGACGTTTGAGCTCGTTGCCAGTCCACTCAGGAAGTCACCCAGAGATGCCTTCAGCTCTGCTGTTTGACTGACTAACTGTGGTTGATTGAAAAGAGATAGATGCCAAGCAGGCTGGGCTTTCATTCTTCCCAACAAGAGCACGACGCCGTTGCAGCATCCGGAGATTCCCCACAGGTTTTTACAGCATGGCTGGTTTCAAGTTGGTGGATACCTCGGGCGGATCATGCTCTTGTGTCTCTCAAGTTGATGAAAAACCTCGCTCTGGCATGTGGCAAGGCAGGCAACAGAATAGTCGCTGTGGCTCATACATCAACCTCTCGTGTCTTCAGGATGAGGCATGTTTGTTGCAGTTCCTTTCCGAGGGAGGGCCCCGGTTTGGTCAACTTCCGTGCCCCAAGGCTCCTGGATTTGGCCCAGAAATGGTTGTGACGCCCCACAGCAAGTTGGGGTGGGGTTTTGGGTGCCCTGGGCAGTAGGCTCGGCCGACCGCTTGTGCAAGCATCTTTAATTTCTATAAACCAGAGAAAGGTTGTCAAGCACCCTTCAAAGGGAAACCAACAACAAGGCTTTCCAAACAAAGTGTTTAAACGCTTCCATTCGCTCAAGAATATGTCTGTTCTGGTATTTTTCCAGGGGGGCCAAAGCGACTAGGAGCTGGCAGCGCTGCGCTTGCTGGCGCTGCTGAATGATCGCTGGGCTCGGGAGGGGCTGATACTGTCCAATGTGCCGTGGGTGCATACGGCGTCCTCGTTTTCGCAGGGAAGGACCGGGGGACCGTTTGGTCGGTTTTTTCCAAGCCCGAAGAGCTTCTTGTTGACCTCCATTTCAGAACTCTTGGTTTAGAACAGGTGAGGGGTCTGCGGAAAAAAGGCAGGGCCCCCCAATTGGATAGGGACACCCAAGCCCATTGTGGCTTTTTGGGTTCCGATCCAACCCAGACCCGAAAAGTTCCTACGAAATTAGCCCACGGAGAAATGATCAAATGAACCTTGGCTGATTTTGATCGTGGGGTGTCCCACTCTGAAGGTTTTGGGATCATATATCAATTCAGAGCCGTAGCAAGGGGAGCTATGGCAAACTAATAATGAGTATTACTAAATATTAGGGGTCGGCCCATCAGCAGAGATGACGCTATGGCTCCCCTTGCAGCGGCTGTAAATCAAATTTGGGTGGTGGTGCAAAATAGCTAGAATGGGGACTTGGGGTACTTGAAGACTAGTCTCAGTCATTCTGGGGGAATAAGGCACCCTATTAATTAGACAGATTTAGAGCCTTATCTGGTTCAACCTTTGGGACCATGTCGCACCTTTGCCCTTGACTTGGAATGATGAACAAAGAACGCAACAATAAAAACAAACAGCCCTAGGTTTACGTATGAAGGTTGACCCAGTCATTCTACCTTTTTCAGTTTATGGTGCGGCAACGTGCCGCGCGGCTTCTGCCCAGGTGCCGGTCTTTTGCCCCCTCTACGCCGTGGAGCACCTGAACTTCGGATTGCTGTTGGAGGAGCCCCCGGGGGCGACTCGGAAGAGGAATCTTTGGGCCAATTGGCCAACCCACGGAACTTGGCGGTTCTGAACCCTCCTTGGGTTCTGAGAGGTTTTGTTGTGGGTTAGTGGTTGGCTGCTGCGGCTGTGTCAAACAACATAAACAGCCCATAGTGAGTGTTTCTTGGCTGCCATGGGTTTCTTGGCTGCTATGTGGATGTGTCAGACAAACATAAAGTGCTAGAGTCGATGGACCTTGACATCTCTGTCGCATTTGTGTCACGGTTGCGGCTCAGTTAAAATGGGCCAGTTGTGTGATTTTTGGGGTTGGAGGTGAAAGCTGAGGTCGTTTGGATTTGGCACCCCTTTTGGTTCATGAGTCAAGGTCCCAACAGCGGAGGAGCGAAGGGAGAACAAACTTATATGAAAGGGGTTGGTTTGGATTTGTGATCTTTCAACAGCGCAGTTGGTATTATGCGTTTTGCAAAGCAGAATCAGGGAGGGAGGGAGGGAGGGAGGGAGGGAGAGACAGAGAGAGAGAGAGAGAGAGAGAGAGAGAGAGAGAGAGAAAAAAGGAGACGACACCACGCTGCGATTCACCTCAACACACCAATCATGGTTGAAGAGAACAGCTGAAGTTTCGGGACACAGCGCAAGCGCGCGCGGGGGGCTCATCTTGTTCTTCACTGCGGCTGTGGTTTTTGGAACGCCAAAGGTCACCTTGGGCGAGCTGAAGAGAAGATGCGGCTCTGCTGCACTGCTGGGGGCCGGTCCTGGAACCTGGACACTGAACCCAACGCTGGGGACAGCTCTTTTGGGGGGGACGAATCGAGCTCAGTCATGATGCCTGTCCTTTACGTGAGGGTGCCCTGGTTCTCAGTTTGGGAATTATCGTGATTTGCGCAAATGGTTTTAGGCTGCCACTTGCTGGGATCTACTCGCTTGGGAGTCCCAAAGTAAGATGACAAAGCAGTCGTGAGGGACAACCACGGGCCGCAACAGTCGGAAGCTTGAGGCGACAACCGTGACAGTCCGCAACCTGAGGCTCACGCCAGTAGCTGGACCAGGACAGTTGTGACAGCCAAATTCTTGAAGCAGGCAGTTTCACAAGCGCAGGAAAACGTTCGTCTTCTGAGCCTCTGAGCAGACTCTGAGAGATCGTTCGAAGCAAAGTAGTGTTGTTAGTTTTCGCTTTTTTGTGCTCATTTTTCAGTTCCAGGCAACATTGCCACCGTCACGTTCCGTTCGGAACGCCGAGTGAATCGAAGGCGGGGAGCACACGCGGACGCGCGTGGTGGACTACCTGGGCCGCGAGAAGCTACCGCTGCTTGCCGCCACCTGCGCCGCAGCTCGGCCGTTGCCTTGCGGAATCTGAGAGTTGGACGGGAGGCAGGGTTGCTTTATGGCCGATGGATCTTTGGACCTCAACTTTTAGTTTAACTGCTTGCAGAGGGGCCAACAGCAACCAAGGTTTCCTCCATTTCCTTCTTCGGAACCACGAAAAGTGGTCAGTTTCAATAACGGTAAATTTATCATGTTTTGAAGAGGAAATCCAGTGCCCTCCCCAAATTGACCAACCCCAATCTGACGAGTGCCGTTTTGGGGGCCAGTGTCTTATTCACTGGAAGGTTGCAATTTCGGAACCTCAACCCCCACCCAAGGTAACTTGGGGGGGAGGGAGGCCAAGGAAGACGTGTACTTCCAGGTTTGCAATCGGCAATCGGCAGTTGGTGATTTTTGCACCACTTGGGGCTTGTTTGGTTTGTTTTCCTCTCGTGGCCATTAGCCTACACACCCTAAACAACGGTCCAGAAGGAAAGTAGTTCTGTATGCCGCCCTCTAAATCCAGTTTTGTTTGTGGGGGTTCCCTACAAAAAGTCAACCACCCCAAAAAGGTTCCCATTTTTCTGGCAGGGCTACGCAATCCCAACGAACAATTCAAACACCCCCATTCCAGCCAGAAAGCTCGCTTAAAACAAATTGACAGGAAGACAATGCAACCAGCCAAACTTATCAACCCGATTAATCATGGATTCCCCTTTCAAGCGTAAACCAACCCGCCTTTGGTGGTGCGCAGTGCAATGCGTGACCGATATTTCCAGGATAGTCGGCATGTCCTTTGTAGCCAGCAGGACGGGCACCTGTCATCGAAAGCAGAACCTAAGGGAGAAATGTGGGCGTGCTTCTTGTTGAGGGTCGCCTTGTTGGAAGCCCAAACCGCAAAGAGATGAGGGTTGCTTAACTTTGACACACCCACGATGGGCAATCCAGGATTTCTTGATCCGCTGGTTGATGAATGGGAACTTGCCCCATTTAAGAATCGCGCCACTTGTTAGGACACGTTTTTGCTTTAACAAATATATCTACCAGGTTGATAAAACGTCAGTGGGTCGACATTACGAACATCAGCTGTCGACATTATATACGTCAGCTGTCTTTCCACAATGGAAGGACAGGCGGGTTGTGGACCACTGCCCTCTTAAGGCGCCCACCCGAGTGGGACTCAGCTTCCATTGCCCCCTGCGCTTCAGGCGAATTTGGCTGCAAGTTACCTCCTGGGCGCCTCAGCAGGGGACGGGGACACACTAAGGCCGGAAATGTGGGGTTCGGTTTGATTCGTGTTTGGTTAGATTTGATTTGTTTGTTTGTTTGTTTTGCTGTCTTGCTTGCTGGTTTGCAGATTTGTTCCTTCACGTGCTTGGCTTGGTGGCGAAATAAACAAATGCATGTCAAAGGCCTCATTTTCCATGTTGACTTGATCAGGGTCACAGCCCAGCTCAACGCTTAGTGGCGGCTGCAGGAAGGCCTAGGTAAGCTAAAAAACAAACTGGGTAGCTTTCTTTACATGGTGTTGTGGACAGGCCTTTTTAGTATTGTTTTTTTTTTACGACTCACCTGACCAAGAGATTAACATTTTGGAGTGGCTGAACCTTGGTTTAGGGGTGAACCTGGTTTAGTGGCCAAACACATAGATGTATCAAGCTGGACGGTACAAGGCGGGGAAAATGTATCATGTCTAGCTTCTCGGTTCTGTTTCACTTTTTGTGTGTGTGTGTGTGTCTGGAATTACCAAGCAAAGCCCTTTTCCTTTCAGTTTCCCTTTGACCCCAAACCAGGGTACTGAGCGTGAAACGAAGAGTTTTCCCTTTGAAGAGCCCTTTCCCAACAAAAACGCTCCTCTAGACACGCCCGCCCGTCTGTTCTCCCTTCCATGCCATTCAATCCTTCATGTCACTCCAGCTTTCACAGACACAGGCTGTGGCTAAGAGATGGAGTAACATGGCTCTCTTCTCCCTTCTTCATTCCTCTCTTTTGAAAGGACCCCCCCCCCCCACTCCAACCCCCCCCCATCCCACCCCCACCCCACCCCACCCCCACCCCACCCCACCCCCCACCCCACCCCGCCCCGCCCCGCCCCGCCCCGCCCCGCCCGGCAAGCCCCGCCAAGCCCCGCCCCCCACCCCACACCCCACCCCACACCCCACCCCACACCCCACCCCACACCCCCACAACCCCACACCCCACAACCCCACAACCCCACACCCCCACAACCCCACACCCCCACAACCCCACACCCCCACAACCCCACACCCCCACAACCCCACACCCCCACAACCCCACACCCCCACAACCCCACCCCCACCCCACCCCACCCCCACCCCCCACCCCCCACCCCCCCACCCCCCACCCCCACCCCACACCCCACACCCCACACCCCACACCCCACACCCCACACCCCACACCCCACACCCCACACCCCACACCCCACACCCCACACCCCACACCCCACACCCCACACCCCACACCCCACACCCCACACCCCACACCCCCACACCCCACCCCACCCCACCCGACCCCACCCCACCCCACCCCAACCCTGCCCCACCCCACCCCAAAAAAGGACGCACACACATGCATGAAACCAACGCTCACTTTCCATTATGCTTTCGGTTCTAGTTTTTTTTTGGGGGGGTCCCCCGTATTTTGACACATACCCATATCGATATCTCCTAACTTATCAGTTAGTCGTTTAGGACCAACACGTCAATCGCCCACTCGCGTGGACTTTCTCTTTCTCGAGAACGAACCTGGCAAAAGTATTGTGCAGAACCATTCCGTTTGCCACACACTGGCCGCGGGCGTCTCAAAATAGGGGATAGTATGCTTTGGCTGTCAAACCTTTAGTGTCCCTTTTAAACACCGGGTTTCCTCCATTTCCCTTTTTGGAAACTCCAAAAGTACAACCTTTGAAGGGGAAATCCAGCGCCGCCAAAAAGGTACCTTCAGCAAAAGACATACCCATTTGTCGCCCATGTTCAGAACGTACCATGTCGAGCCAATTGTCATGGTTTGCGGATAACAACGTATACTTTTCCATTTGGGTGTGTCTTCTTTTGGGGGGAACCTCCGTTTTGATGGTTTTAAGGGGAACTGAAAGGACATGTTCGGGGTCCTAACGAGAGCACACCCATTTGCTCCTTTGCAAACAAAGCTCCAGCCAGCAGCTGCCTAGATTCCGACTGTCCTATGCAACAGCATTCCGGCGCGGAGCACACCCTGCATGCTACCCCCCGCCTTCATTTCCAGGTTTACAAATGTGGGGCCAACATCAAAGAAAGCAGTGCTCGCCATTAAACTCGGTCAAACCACAAGTAGAAAATATATCTCACCATAGTATGTCCTTTAGTTTCCTTTACCCATTTGGTTTCCCATTTGGTTTCCTTTCGTTTCCCTTCGACCACCAAATTTCTGCCCTGTGATGCGGGCCTTCGACCCCCCATCTTCCGCCAGACTGCTGCCGGATGGAGCCCTGTTGCGCGCCCCGGCTGAATTTGCACTTACCCTCCCCAGCACCATGGAGTTGTGGACCCTTTGAGAGTGTTTTTTTTGGGGACTCACCACAAAATGGTGTTCCTTCTGGTTTCCCTTTTAAAGCCACAGAAACTGGGTATCCTCAAAAAACACCCATGGGGTGGACTTGTAGGGAAACCAAATGGAAAAACACACAATTCAAACAGGGCATCCCCTATTTTAACACATACCTCTATGGAACCTCTGCCAAAGGTCTCCTGAGGAGAACAGCTTTCACAGCTGTCAGGTTCGATTTGATATGGCGAAGATCTTCTTTTTGCATATCCTCTGAAGATACCTCTGCGCCGCTCCGAGATGGACACTCAAGGGTTTAGTTTGCTTTCCTGCCGTTTCCAGCTTGTTTTACCAGGATAAGTTCTAACTATGGCACACCCAGTAGTAAGAGACCTTTCTTGGTAGGCAAAGGTGGAGCGGTTTTCCCAGCTCAGACAGGATTCAGTTGCACGTTTCAGAGAACAAGGTATGTAGATGCCCGATTTGTCGAACGACGCAATGCAGTTTCCGCATTGCCCCTACTAGTTGTTGGTTGAGACTGACGGTTTGAGGGTAGCCTTTTGTGGGGCTTGGTTTCATGGGAAGCCAAGCGGAAGCCACTCTTTTTTGGGTTGCTCCAGTTGAATCGAAGCACACCCATGTCTTGATAGAAGCAATGTCTTCCTTGCGGTCGGTCATGGACCCGTTGGGAACTAAGAGAACCATGATACGGAGGCCTTTGAGGGAGCTGTGCCCATGGACATTTAGCTAGCGTCAAACGCGTCAATGGAAAGGGATGGTTCGGTTCGGCTCAAAGCCAAGTTAATTTCAGGTTTTGGGGTGTGTCAGAAAACTGCCGCAGGGAAACAGGACACCGTCAAGATTGTTGCTTTCTTCGGTTTCCCTTCAAATCAGAGCCCACCGGCGCACCAGCAAAAACTGTACCACTGTACCAACTCAAAGCAAGTGTACCAACTCCAACGAAGTGTACCAACTCAACCGAAATGTACCAACAAAACAAGTGAAGTGCAGCAGTGTACCAAACCAAGCCACGCTGACATATGGCATGTCCCTGGTGACTCCCAGCCATCCGGTCCCTCAGCTCTTTAGGTGTTTAGTTGGGTTAGTTGTAGTTTCAGGGTCATAATCGTTTGTCGGCTGGTAGGCCATATCAGTAGTCCATAGGTTAGTTGGTTTAGTTGGGTAGGTCAGTTAGTTGGTCCGGTCCCTTAGCTCTTTAGGTGCGGAATGGATTTCGTCCACAGTAGCACCGCATGATAGCTTGCTCCCCAGGCACGGGGCTCTGTGGGCTCTTCGGGCGCGGGGCATTGCTGGACGCGCCGCCGGTGTGGCTACCGAAGGCGGGAAGGACTCAAGGACTTCATGGACCCCCCTGGAAACCCAAACTTCCATTGGCTGAAAAAGCCACTTTTTATTTCCCCCTGCTTTTAAAGAGAACTTATCACTCGTGGAAACGTGCCTTTTTTTCCGCAAATGGAGAAAAAGGACGATGCCTGAGTTTCTTGGACTTTAGGCACTTTTTGGGTTTGGGCCGTTTTAGTGGAAAACAACAGTTTTTGGACTTTTGGCCAGTCCACTCAGGAAGTGGGTGGAGTCCTAACAATGCACACGCGCACACGCTGACTCGAAAGGGGCAACAAACACTTCGAACATGTCACTGAAATCTGAGGGGGTTGTTGTAAAGCAAAGCCCATTCTGGGAGGACCCATTTCTGAAAATCAGCGCCGGTGAACCAATAGTTTTGGGTGTGCCCCGCCTCTCGGCTGCACCAGCCCCCCCCCCCCCCCCGCCTCGCTTTGGGTCTTAGAATGAGGGGACCCCAAACGGTCGGTTTCTTTTTGGCTTCCGTTTAAACCGAGAGGGTACCCTCAGAAAGTAGGCACTTACCGCTTTGGCTGGGGATCCGGGGATCCCGAATCAGTTGACCAAAGTGAGCGCGCACTGTCTCCATCCGAATCCTAGATGCCAGGGACCAGTCCTGTGGAGAAAATCCTTCCTCCAGTCTGGCAATCGGAATGAGGTTCTTGGACGCTGGCACCTAGGATTTGGATGGAGGGTGGCGCTTAGGTTTTCAGACGAAAACGCAACTTCCACGAGTCTTGGTTTTTATAGGCGGTGACCTGCGCGCTGGGCGCGCGCTGGCCGGAGGTGCAGCGCGCCGCGCGGGGCCCGGAAAGCGGAGGCTTTGCGTGGGGCGTCACCTTTTGGGCCGGGCCTATTGATGTTTAAAGGTGCTAAGCCTTTGGGGCGGCCCATTGAGTTTCCTTTAGTGATGTTAGGGGGGTGAAGAACCTGTTGAGCCAGACCTTGACGAACCAGTGGAAAGATTGGGAGGTTGGCAACCAAGCCTTCAACGCCCTGAGAACCAAACTCTATGGCTCTCTGGAGACCCGGAGACATGCTGTTCCCTTTGCAGTGGCTTTGTGGGAGCAATAGCCACAAAACGGGAGGCACATGGTTTCGCCAAGATATGGGCGTGCCTTTTTTGCCCCCCCCCCGTCCCTTTTAGTGGTTTTAAAGAAAACCCAAAGGAAAATCACCATTTTGGGGTTCCCTAAAAAAGACACACCCCTCTAGCAGAACGCAAAGAACATCTTCCAGTCCAACTTTGGAAGTGAATCATCGAAGCTTGGACAGTTACTTTCCTTTCGGCGAAGCCGAAGCCCGGTCTGCTTTCATGATGGTTGAGAAACACCCATTTAGGGGGGTTCTGTTTCGGGGGTCCGATTATGGAAACCAGTCGCCAAGGGCTCAAATTGTTGGAAGGGAAATGTAGGTCGAAAACAATCAACAGCTGAAATCCTTACATGCGTTGCCCTCAGCTTTCTACCATGTATCATGTATGAGTTGGGGCGACCATCGTTTAGGATTTCAGAAGGGTACAAAGGTTATGTGTCTGGGGGGTACATATCCCAGCGCTGTTTTGGCTTTTGAGGTTTCTCAGTGTGTTGTTGTTAGTGCCGCCAAACCAATGGTATGTGTCACAACTCCCCCATGGTTTCCTTTTGGTTGCTTCGTTCCCCCTGCAGGTTGCTTTTTATTCGGAACGCAAGGGAAGCCATCCATTTTAGGGGTCCCATGTTGAGACAACCCCGTGTACTGGTCTGATTGCCAGCAACTTTGCAGGGACACGGCTTGTCAGCCAGCATGCCTGAGATATCAGTGAGCGTTTAAACAGGTGAGGCAAGGTTAGCTCGTGTCCAAGTTTGGAGTAAAACTGTTGAAAGATTCACTGCGGAACATAATGGAGCCTGCCCACGCAAAAGCGCCATCATTAACGAAGCAACATTGAGGCAGCAGCATTGAGGCGGCGTTAACATATCAACGAATTTGCAGCAGGCAGCATGCCCCCTTGGAATGTATCACGGTCCTTAGAGTTGTACATCTGCCAATCAGCCAGCGTTTGGTTGGCTTTCCCGGTGGTACGTGAATTTCACGAATCCAATCTCTTTGCTAGGAGAGGCAAAGGACTTCCGGTGATTTCTGATCCCGAAATTGGTACTGGTGTCGAGGCTAGCTCGTATTTGGCTCCTGCCCCCATACTTCGGAAGATTGGCTGATCTTGAAAAGCTTGCCGCGGTCCACACCGCGACCAACCATTACTGCACCAAAAGTCCATATGCGTTCCACCGCATAACGGAGCTTGGAATGCTTTGCAACGCCCCGCAGCCGTCAAAGCTGAAGAACTCGATTTCCTCGATCGCCAGCTCGCCAAGACTCTTGGCTTATGGAAATCCAGAGCGGGCACGGGGTCGGATCGGGTACGTGTTTCGGCCGTCCCGAGCTTCGATCGCGGGACCTGCAGGGCCCTGATTTGCTCTCTTCTTTTTGAGGGGGTTCCCCTTGAAAAGCAGCTGCAGCAAGACTCAACAGGTGCCTTTTCTCCCACCACTGGAGGTCTGGGTCCAAGTTGATTCAAAAGCACTGGGACTAGCTAAGTTTGGGGCGGGTCCCGGCGGCATGTGCTTGCTGACTGTAGATGTGGTACCAATTCGCCATGTCTTTCTGCCAACTCACAGAGCAAAAAGAAAGCAAGTTCTGCTTACCCTTGAAAGATGGTTTCCACTACGGTGTCTGCAAGTAGGCTGGCCAAGGCGGAAGGCATCGGAGTGCATTTTTCCCTCTTTATTTGATCCGCTTGTTTAAAGTGCTCAAGGTAGCCCTGGCCAGGGCGGCCAGGGAGTCTAGGAAAGGAAGTAGTATAGAGCATCAGCTTGCTGATTTGAACATCCGGGTGCGTAGTTGTGAGCGCCGTGCTACTACGTACTTCTGCATAGTGAATGTCCATCTTTGGCGTAGCTTCGGGTAGCGAAAACCAGCTTAGAGATATCCACAAGGAGCCCAACAAGGTATTTCGAGTTGTGTTCCATCCGACAAATGCAAACCCCAGCAGGGTTTGCCTATCAGACCCAGTATGGTTGAACATGAAGAGACTGGTTCTCTTTGGATGTAGATCCCCCCTGGGACGGCAGGCATCCCAAAAGAAATCTCAACAGATCGAAAGGGCCGCATGAAGTCGGTGGGACTGCAACTACGAGCAAGGATTTTGGGAAGAGTCGTCATTGTCGTCGGAAAGTTGGCTTTATGTCGATCCGTGCTACCAAGGGACCGCCCCTTAAATAGTGACAAGTCATAGGGACTGTCCACTTTGGTATCACAGAAAGGGTTGTTCTCGACAACCATGGTCGTCATCTACTTTGTGAGCAATGTCCTGGTTTTGCTCTGGAACCGTTGTCGACCGAAAGGGCGCTGAACGCTGATCAGAGTGTTGGGGGTAAACCGAGCCTTTGTTTCGGCGCGTTCTGACCAAACATGGCTTGCTTCTTATTGGCTTTCCTTTCGCCAACCAAAGCTGTTCCCAAAATCGATCATAAGGCTGGAAACCCGGTATTCTGCAGGGACCAACTTGCTACCCCTGCCGATCTCTTAGCAACGAGGGGCCAACCTCTTTGGAGTGTTCCATCCTTGAGGACGCTCCCTCACGCGGTCACCGTACCGCGCCGGACCGGTCTTGCTCCGACAGCTACACGACAGCCAGCGAGAGGATCTGCCAGAGGGATTGTAGGCGCGAGAGACATACCTTGGGATATTGACCTTTATGACCTGTACCCTCCTTAGTCTTCCCTCACGCGGGGTATTACACCCGCGATTCAAGCTTCTTGAGGATTGATGTCAGGCGTGATTTAGGATTTAGAGTGATTCCCTTGAAGATGTGAACAGGCGTTGGCAGCTGTCTAGTTGTTCTGGGAATGCGCCGTCTCTTTGAGTGGCACTGCTTTTGCAAGTGTGAAGCGAGAGGTGAGTTTTTTTTCTCTGCTTCGAGCCCTCGAGCCCATTTTGTTCCATGCTTGGCAGTTTGAGCACGGGTGGCAATCCATCCCAGTGCTTCCGGTCACTAAAGTTGGCAACCAGGGTTCCTTATAGGTTTTACATGATGGCTGCCCCGTTCGTTATTTTGCTGACTGGAAGCAGCTGGGCATGGCACAAGGAGCACCCTTGGGTTGGCCCTGAAGAGGCTTCAGCCTGTGCTTTCCCTTGGCGCGCCTTTCCTTCCCTTCCAAAAGCCGGCGGCTCCGAGTTCGGCGGCACAGCACGCCGGGATCTGGGAGAGGATCCAAGACCCCCTTCTCCGGCCTGCTCCCACTGGCTTCCCTCAAAGGACCCCCAAATGAAGCTTTAGTGAGATCTCATTGGGATAGCATGTTATGGAAACAGGGGGAGCAGTGGGCTCAGGGAGGACCATGGGGAGCTTTTGGAATCCTTTGAGAAACCATCTACAGGAAATCGGCCAATTGCCAAAAGCAAGGATTTCCTGTAGAATTTCTTACCTTTCCATATGATTGACCATCGCTCGCGCTTGCAAATCCCTGCGCTAAGGATGGGCGCGAACCAGTCCACCGTGAAGTCAGCGGTGGGCCCGGCGTGTTGCACGTCCCGAGCCGCCCGATTTGGTGTCCGTTTTGCTTGCTGGGGGGTTGACTCCACAACCTTCCCACCCCAATGCTATTTGACCACCAGGTTTTTGCCTTTTGGCTGGGCCCAGGTCCCCTAGACACTCACTGTCTTCCAGGCCCTGAGTCCACATGTTGGCGGGTGCGATTGGAAGATTTTGGAAGATGGCTGGTTTTGAGTTGCCGCGGTTTTGTGTTGCCCAGGGAATCTCCCGAAACAAAGTGATGAACTCGTCGTGGGACAGCCCATGGGTCAATCAGGGTGTTTGGGGGGCTTCGCCAGAGGAACGCCGCTGCGCGACAAACAGAGGGAAGTTCCTCGCCAATGAACCATTTTGGGAGAAACATCCATTGAGAACGGAGCCCTCGAAAACGCTTTGTTTCCAGGGTAGGCCTCGCATCTCTCGTGCAGTTTGTGCCAGGGCGATGCCGCCATTATGTACACCTACACGGATGAGGCCTGGCACGGGGTTTTGGCGATCCGACTAAGATCCGAGAAGCAAACAGACAAATGCGCTTGGGCCATGGACATCGCCATTTTTCTGGTCATTTTTATGGTCATTTTTATGGTCATGGTTGTTGTCATGGTTTTGGCTTAATTATGGTCGTGGGTTCCTCAATGCGCGGCCCTTACACTGGTTGACAGTTCGCAGTGTCGAGTCAAGCACAGGACATGGCCGCGGCATGAAACCAAGAGCATCCTCCGGCCTTATGTGTGTGTGTGTGTTTTTTAAAGGTTGGACCCTCCATTTTTTTTCCTTTTGGTTTCCTTTGTACAAACACTAAGGAGGGGGTTCCCAAAACAGCCACACCATTATCGAAAGAGTCTGAGGCATGTCACAACCCTTAACCCTTGCCCCAAAAAACAGGTCTTTTGATCATGGCACATCCAACCTGTTTGGACCTTGTTCCTCAACGGACCAATTCCAGTGGCATGGCAACGTGACATGTGAGCTTGGGTCAAACACCCGAGCTAGTGTCTATTTGGGCGGGACAAGGGGATTATCCACGAAACTTGAGCCACAGAAACCAGGAAACTCATAGATTTGTCCATGGCCTTTGCAGGAATCACATATAGGCATCATACACTCTCTATTTTTGTATATGCATATTGTATGTGCATGCACATATATGCGTATGCACACGCATGACTTGCTCGGGGTTGGGACTAGGGTTTGAAAGGACTAAGCACGTGAATCTCTGAACCCAATTTGGTAGTGCTTCAGGTGGTTCAGGGTATTTGTCTTGCCAAGCGCAGATCAGCTTGGCCAAGATAGCAAACTCGAAGCATTGTGACAGCTATTGGCGGCACCATCATTGCCTGTATTGAGAGGAATGCGTCGCAAAGTTGGGTACGAATACATTGGGAGCGTTCAGGCTGATTGAGTAGCTGCAAGCAGACGGATGATGTCATTCCTTGGTGATCCGCAGGCAGACTACGAACATGCCTTACTGAGTAGGAACACCAACTGGAACTCCAAGACACGGTATCCTTCCTCCAACGGTCCTCTATATACAGACACGGGTGTATCTTAGATTGTGGAACCCCCCAAAATGGTGGGTGTTCTTTGGTTTCCCTGCAAGACCACCTTTAAAAAGGGTACCGGAACCCTCCAAAACGACCCACCCACATGGGTTGTTTGATGGTTCCATCTTTGCACAGGACCCAGACCCCTACCAGGACAATTGTCTAAAGGGGCATGTCCAGTTCATATTTGGTGCTGGGAGTAAGGCAAGCCAAGAAAGAACAAGTCACGTTTGGTGACTGGAATTTTATCCTGCAAGTTCCCAACACTAAGGTCTTTGCAAGAAGTTGAACCTTTTAGCTGGTTGTGCAAATCAACCCTTAATCCTCATAGCAGATGGTAGTGGGTTGAACAAATTGCACTGGTGTTATACTACGGATTACGGATTAGGATCAGGGATGCCGCCCCATTTAGAACAACCCAGTTTGGCCCCTCGGTGCAGCCATCCGGTGCAGCCATCCTTAATTAATCTGGGGTTGCTTTGGGAGCGGTTTATACCATTGACCTGATGAGCGCGCAAATCAACATGAACGCCTTCGGTTCCACAAGGCCGGGGAACATCATTTGTTTGACGCTGACATGCTTTGGGCAGACATCCAATTTGTTTGCCTATGGCGAGCTCACTGATCGGGGGTAGAACGAGCGAAAACCATGATAAAGGTGCTTTACTTGGGGATCCCTTAACTTGGTGGCCCCCAGCCATCCCCTTAGCTTTTTGTTTCTGTTGGTTTAGTAGGAGTTTCCATGTGACTCACCAGGGGAGAAACTTTCACCCAGTAAGCAAATGCAGAATTTGTATTCGGGTGTTGCCATCAGGTCTGTTGCCTGCCACTTGAAGAACTCGAGTTCTGTCGCATGTGGTAGGCGCCCATGCTCGCCACGCACGCCTTCTATCCGATCGTGCAGGCTCGAAAGTGTTCTTTTGCGAATCAAGAGAGGTCAGCTCTTTCTCAAGCACGAAGCAAGGACACCCTGTAGTTGCCCACATTGTGTGGCTTTGGTTTACTCACAGTCCTTCTTTTTTTCATTTTCTTGTCTTGTCTTTTTTTTTGGGGGGGGATCAACATTGTGTAGACTGAAGATCATTCTTGGGTGTACCTCAAAGTTGGGCCGAGTATGTGAGCAGGTAAATCAAGAAGCATGGCCAGATGCCCAGCATCCCGTACCGCCATGCACATCGGTGATCGTGAAAATCTCCAGTACCACCTGGGTGTGTCTTTTTTTGTGGGCACCCCTTTTTGGTTTGCTTTTTGAAGGGACACCAAAATGTAAACTATCATTCCTCGAGGTCCCCTAAAAAAAGACAGACCCACCCTTCGTAGAGGGAACTCCACTTGGGGGGTTTGTTGTGGGGACCCTGCTTTTCCACCCCCCAACATATTTTTGTTAGTTTGTATTGCCCAAGATGGGAGGTTGTCCTTGGGCCCTAGTCACTTGGCACCAGGCTGCCATGGCTTGTTCGGCGCTGAAGCATTGATAAGTGATGAGGGTGAGGTTTCCACCTGCCTGGGGTGCCCAGGGCGTGGGCCCATGGGCCCGGGAGCCGGGCAGCGGAGGCCTTCCTGGCGCAAGCGAAGGTCCCGGTGGAGCTGCGGGACATCTCCGTGGCAGGGCGCTTGCTCTCGCAGCTCAGCCAAGGAGAACGTGGGGTGGAGGTCTGCCAGCTTGCGGCGGAAGAGAGGTGTGTTTTTTGGTGTTCACGATGTTTTTTTTAGGTAAAGCCGGCTCTCCTCCAACACAAGTTTTTGTTCCCGAAAGCATGGCGAAGGGTTCTTCCGCTGGGTTCACTTGAGTTGTTCTCATGAGAGTCATTACAAGGTGTCATTGCAAGGAATCATCATCATGAAAGTCATTGCAAGGAGTCATTGCAAGGAGTCATTGCAAGGAGTCATTGCAAGGAGTCATTGCAAGGAGTCATTGCAAGGAGTCATTGCAAGGAGTCATTGCAAGGAGTCATTGCAAGGAGTCATTGCAAGGAGTCATTGCAAGGAGTCATTGCAAGGAGTCATGGCAAGGATTGCAACTTGCACTTGACTCCTTGCACTTGCAACTTGCACTTGACTCCTTGCACTTGCAACTTGCACTCCATGCACTTGCAACTTGCACTTGACTCCATGCACTTGGCTCCTTGCACTTGGCTCCTTGCACTTGGCTCCTTGCACTTGGCTCCTTGCACTTGCAACTTGCACTTAACTCCGTGCACTTGCGACTTGCACTTGACTCCATGCACTTGGCTCCTTGCAACTTGCAATGGCTCTCATGACTCCTTGCAATGACTCCTTGCAATGACTCCTTGCAATGACTCTTGCAATGACTCCTTGCAATGACTCCTTGCAATGACTCCTTGCCATGACTCCTTGCAATGACTCCTTGCAATGACTCCTTGCAATGACTCCTTGCAATGACTCCTTGAAACAAGCAAGGAGTCAAGTGCAAGTTGCAAGTGCAAGGAGTCAAGTGCAATTGACTTGCGAGGAGTTAAAATCTCTTCTTAGGGCGGCGGGGTAGTGCCGACGACACTACACGAAAATCGACCCTCTGCGGGGATCGGCGTGGTCGAGGTGCAAAAACCCATGGTTTTTTGCGATTTCTAACCTGCCGCGCGACCCTCTGCGGGGATCGGCGTGGTCGAGGTGCAAAAACCCATGGTTTTTTGCGATTTCTGCGGTGCTCGCGCGACCCTCTGCGGGGATCGGCGTGGTCGAGGTGCAAAAACCGAGGTTTTTTGCGATTTCTGCGGTGCTCGCGCGACCCTCTGCGGGGATCGGCGTGGTCGAGGTGCAAAAACCCATGGTTTTTTTTGCGATTTCTGCGGTGCTCGCGCAACCCTCTGCGGGGATCGGCGTGGTCGAGGTGCAAAAACCCATGGTTTTTTGCGATTTCCACGGTGCTCGCGCAACCCTCCGCAGGAATCGGCGTGGTGGAGGTGCAAAAACTCGAGGTTTTTGCGACTTTTGTTGTTCGAACTGGTCTCGGGAGTTGTCTCGTGGTTCGTGCGCCTGCTCCCGGAACCGGCGGGTCGCGGGTTCGATTCCTCCCTGGTCCGCGGGCGGGCGTCGCAAGATGCAACTTGCATTTTAAAGCAACTTGCGCAGAGCAACTTGCGCAGAGCAAGTTGCACAGAGCAACTTGCGCAGACCAACTTGCACCGACCAGTTTGCGCAGAGCGCCTTGCCTAGAGCAACTTGCGCAGAGCAACTTACGCAGAGCAACTTGCACAGAGCAACTTGCACAGAGCAGCTTGCACAGAGCAACTTGCAGGGAGCGCAATTTGCACAGAGCAACTTGCAGGGAGCCACTTGCAGGGACCAACTTGCCGGAGCAACTTGCGCGGAGCAACTTGCGCAGAGCAACTTGCACAGTGCAACTTGCGTAGAGCAACTTGCGCAGACCAACTTGCACCGACCAGTTTGCGCAGAGCACCTTGCCTGGTGCTGTCTCGCGCTTGCTTCACGAATGCTTCGTGTAGGGAAAAAGAACGCATCCTGCAGCGTTGGGCCGACCTCGCTTGCGATGTTCTGCTTTCGGGCCAACCGTGGTCTAGTTTTTTGGGGGGAGGCCATTAAATTATGAAGCGTAATCTGACAAGGTCAATCATTACTGCAGAGTTGGGCGAAGAAACGAGATACCAGTCCCTATGGGTGACTTTATCGGGAAACCAAACGACGTTATATTGCCTTGGGATCAGCCATCAATGTTTGGAGCAGTCAAGTTGGTCATGGATGGTCTCAATGCAGCCCTTGAGCAAGCTCCGCTGGCTCGAGGCATTAAACCCGGCAGATTTTGACGGGGTGTTCCGCCCCCAGGCGAAGGATGATTTCATGGGACAGCCCGGTTAGAAGTGACATAATCGGAGACTAGATCCTGGGAGCTTATCCCCGTGTGCCCATCAGTTCAAGCCGGTGAGCAGTTACCCCCCCGTCCCCCCCGCCCGGAAGAGAGAAAAAGAAGCTGGTGTGTGTGTGTGTGTGTGCGCGCTATGTTTTGGCGCTCCCTTCAGGGGCTGGTTCAAAGAGAAACGAAGGAACATACACCATGTTTTTTGTTTGTTGAGGTTATCCCTTTTCACCTTGGTTTGAAGGAATGCCAACAGGAACACATCCGTGCCTTGGTACATATCCATCACACAGTAATTATTGATATTTTGTGAATCACATCGCGGCTACTTGTAACAATATTTGACTTGAACCACAAAATGCCCATGAAGGTTCATGGGCGACTGTTGCTCCTCATGTGCATATTTTGGGTTCAACATAGCCCATGTTGTTTCATTTTTTCCAACAGAGGATGGATGCTGGATGCTCCCTGCAGATAAACACGGAATCCTTTGAAACCACCTTTTCTAGAGGCATCTTCTTTTGAGGGACACCCTTTTGGCTCCCTGCCAAAGCTGAATCTGAAGCTAGGCAGTTCCCTGACTTCCTCACGCCAGAGCAGAAGGCGAGCTGCCGGAATCGCGTCCCAGGATTTCTTTCGTAGGGGTTCTGGGGTATGGGTCTGTGTTGTTTTTGATGGTACCCTTTTTGTGGTGAAAGGGAAACCAAAAGGAAGCCACCCAGTTTTGGGTGAGTCCAACCTTAAAAAGACACACCGGTATACACACCGGTATGCTGAAAAGGTACGCTGGACAGTTCTTGGGTTTGTTTGGCCGTTCTGATGCGTCCATGCAATTAGTCTCCGACCGTTGCCATGGAACCCTTGAGTGCTCTTGCGAGGCAGGTTCCAAGTTAGGAGGGGTATTTGAATTACAGACTGGCCTTCCTGAGCCCCAGATGAGATTGTTCGGCTGTTTTGACGAGTCGCAAGCTGGCAATGGTCAGAGTCTGTTGAGTCTGTCCAAGGGCCTTCCTCAGCCTCCAATGGACAAGGATTAGGACCTCCAATCCACGAGTGCTAGGCAGCTAGACGGAACCTTGGTGCAGCCTCCTTGTCGAAGCACCTCGCGCGTCTTCGGCCTCGGTTCGGTTTAGCAGGAGGAGGACATCCTCTCGCAGCTGGGGGAGTTGGCAAAGAGCGGCAAGGCGAATCCAGGGTCGGTCGCCACATGGAATACACAGAGTGGCCCAGCACGAAAACCCCCGGAAATCTGACAGGCAGTGAGTTTTCGGGGATGTACCAAACATACCTGTGGGCTGTCCACAGTTCGAAAACAAAAGATGGGGCTCTGACTTCCAGACCGAGTGCAAAGCAACCCGACCTGCTGGCTGAGTTTTGCTGCTTGAGCAAGGATGTCTAGGGCCCTAAGGGATACGATGCTACTCTTGCGCCTGGGTCTTCGAAACAACTTTGATGATACCTGTTTTTTTTTTGTTTGAGCTTTGGCACCCATAGGTTCCACTGACGCTGAATACTCAGCCACATGTAAGCTTGAGACCAAACTGGGCTTTAGTTTTCCGTTGGTTCCCTCCAAAACATCCAAGAACAGCGCGCCCAACTGCCGAAGCTTCTTGAAGCCCTTCAACCATTGCTACAGCTACAGTGTTCTGGGCAAGCTCCACCTTGCAAAGGTGCGCCAAAAAAATCGCCGGGAGCACATTCATGAGTCCATGAGTCCTTTGGGTACCACAAAGGGTACGTGTTTGGTTGTGTTTGAAGGAAGCCCAAGGGAAAACCCAACGCCGAGTTTGCATGCTTGCTTTGTTTGGATCAAAACCACATTTTGGTGGGCTATTTTGGAGGGAAGCTGAAGACCATGTTGGCGCATCCATATCTGGTTGTCGGCTCGACCCATCTCACATTTGCTGCATTGTGCGAGGCCAACATTATCAAGTTGCCGAACGTCAGCGCCTCCATTCCGCAGTTGAAGGACTGATCTAGAAGGGGAACCACCCCTGATCAGCCTGTTCCTCCGGCGTAGTCCGAGGTTGACATTACCGAGGATCACATTGGTGCATTATTGAGCGTCCGGATTCACACGTGTGTTCGTCAGACCTCACACTCACGACCTGCTCGGCAACTTTGTTTGTTCGTTCTAATCTGTTTTGCTCATTTTAATGTGTGTGTGTGTGTTTTGTTTGTGTGATTGATCTAACTTGGTTGTTTCGTTTTGTTTGTTTTGTCTTTCTTTCTTGGCTGGCTGGTTGGATGGCTGAAATGTTTGCTGGTTCGCTCTCTTGTTTGGTCATTCGTTTGTTCATTTGTAGTTTGTTTGTTTTGTCTTCTTTTGTTTGTTTGCTTGTCTTGCTTGCTTGCTTTCTTGCCTGCTTGCTTGCTTGCTTGCTTGCTTGCTTGTTTGCTTCTTTGCTTCTTTGTTTTTTTTTGTTGTTGTTGTTGTTGTTGTTTTGTTTATTTGTTTGCTTCCTTGTTCGCTTGCTTGCTCGCGTGCTTGCTCGCTTGCTTCTTTTGTTTGTTTGTTTGTTTGCTTGGTTGCTTGTTTGGTTGGCTTGTTTCGTTTCTTGTCTTCACTGTGTCCAGTTGTGGGGTGCCGGTTTTTGTGTCTGTGTTGCCTGAATCATGTTGACTTATCTAAGCCTTGGGCCGGGCGTTGTGCTTGCCGCTTCAGGAGTGCATTGCGGAATTGCAGGCGAAGGGCTACAAGGCCCGGACTTGTCGACGTCTCCCTGCCACTGAAACGGTGGGTTTGTCTAGTGTCCTATGCTTTCCATGAGAGCAACCCGCCTGGATTTGTCTTAAAATGAGGAAAACACAAAATGTATGTTTTCCCGAGGTGTCTCTTTACAACCACAACAAGGGTACTCTCAACAAAATACATATGCGTATATACATTGACTGCAAGACGAATTCCGAAACCTTGCAACGTTTTCGAGGACTCCAAACGACACTATTGGGATGCGATCCACGCTGATTGAAAGCGTCTGGTCAGGGGTGCCCAATTGCAACACGTCCATGATGCGCCTGTCATCTTGGAGGAAACCACGTAGTGCCTAGTGCCCCTTTGGTGCATGCTGCCAGAACATGATCTCATGCACTTTGGCCCCTTTAGGTTGTTGTCCCCGCTTGATGTATCTCGGCGCAGAAACTTGCTGGTTCTCAGCAGGGAATGAGTTGGAATGACCCCGAACAAAGCCATCTCCTATGAGGGTCATTCCCTACCAATCGCACCAGCAAGGAAAGTATACTGAACGTCTTGCGTCCAGAAATCTCGGGTTTGCATCGGAAGCTATGCCGAGGAGGAATATAAAATCAGCAAAGGCAAAAAGACACGTCTCAACCGAGTAGCGTTGGGGGTAGGTGGAAGTTAGATGCAGCCTCTCGTTTTCTCGACTGCTAACAGATACAGCATAGCCTTGAGTCTCTCTTGCCAGCGGGAACGGGGTCAATGTATCTTTAGTACTGCTTTGTGCTCCCCCCCCCCCAGTGCTGTTTAGAATCGGTAGAGAATAGGGGGTAGATTATGGGTTCGGTACTGCTTTGTGGCCCGCTCTATTTAGAATTGGCTCAGGTAGTGAGTAGTTCCGGGGTGCCAGCTTGCTAAGATTTCGTTGCATAAGCAAAGGAGGGAAGAATAAGCAGGATCCATCAAAGTGACCATTTCAAATTTGAGGGGTCCTCAAAAATGTGTTTGTGTTGGGCATGTTCTATTGAAGCAACCACTTAGAGGGTTTTATGCACCCAAATGAACGACGAAGTTTAGAGTATGTTCAGGTTTTCTACCCGTTCTACCCCGAACGTCATCTTCAGTTCAAGCGGGGACTCCAGATTCCACAACATTGCGCCGTGCTTTCAATATGTTCTGGGAGTCAGCACACAGGTTTCCACATTTGTTGTACAGTCAGTCTGGGCTATTGCCGAGGTTACGCCTGCAAGAGCCTCAATTCTTGCGAGGGTCAAAGACTGCCATCATTCCTTCAGGCCTGCGAAAGACGTTCTTGCCAAAAAGGCTGCGACTCATTCCTGCTCTCTGCAGTATTTGGTCCTGGTTATTTCCTGCGGAGTACCCTTCTCTTTCTTTAAGTGTTCCGCCCATTGTTGGTGCGCCATTTGCCACTTTTGGTGCTCTCTTTCAGCACTCGGCTCGCAGATTCCCAACTACCCGGAAGACCCGAAAGATGACAAGGAGAAGGACATCAAGGCGTGCCTGCCTCGCACGCCGCGCGCGTGCGCCGCTCGCTGGCGGGGCTTTCTTTCCTGTGCCCAAGGTTTTGCTGGGCTTCCCAAAGCGATCCCCGCCCTTGCGAATAATTTTCGGACCCCTGCCGTGCATTTTCCTGTTGGCACAACGGCGTTGGAAGGGGGGCCCTTGCATGTTTTTTTTGGTGACAGCACATGGACATGTTCGACCAGATGCCAAACAGCCCCCCAAAAGGCTCGTCATCTGTGATAACTTAGACAGCGGGTTGTAGGAGTGCTGCGGTTCCTTGTTGGCTCTTTGGCAACCAGTCAGGAGTGAGTTCTTTCAGTCGCCCAGCTTCAGCTGCTAGCCAGCTGCTGTGGTTTTGAAAGATCTTAGGCCATTTTTTTCTCTTTGCCCCTTGGTGTCTTTCTTGCTTTCTTTCAGCTTATGCCAGAACATGCAAGAATGGTTGAGCTCGCAACACCAACTACCATGATCACAACTTTTAGCAGATTGGGGTTCTAAGAAGGGTTCGGATGCCAGTCCGGTAGGGGGTCCCTTTCTGATGAGCCTTCTTTAAGTAAGCCACGCGCAAGCCACGCGCAGGCGCGCTACGCCAAAGTCTTGGGCAGCGCTGTGAACCCGGTGCTCCGGGAGGGCAACTCCGACCGCCGCGCGGCGGTGCCCGTCAAAGAGCAACTCGGTTGGAAGACATGGCGGGTTTGCTTTGGGTCTGTTTTTGAGGGTCGCTCCAGAATCATGGAAGCTTTCTTTGAAGACTACTTCTTTCTTCTTTCTGGTTTTTTGGACATGAACCACCCATCTAAATGATGTCCACCACAGGGTACCAAATTAGAAATTATGGCCATATGGGTCTGTGTTTTATGATGTACCTATTGGGGGATGCTAAAAAATAGGAAACTGATTGGACCCCCGCAATTCTGGGTATGTTGCTCGAAGATGGGATCGGTCCTCCGAAAAGGCGTGGTGTCACTTCGGCTTCTTAAAACATACCAACCACATCCAACAGTTTGAGAATCTTTCAAAAGCTAGACCTGAAACGTGGGCGGATACAAACCCCCACCCAAAATGACCCCAAATGACGTCCCTGCGATGCAGGTCCCAAGCCTTTCCCCGATGGGTTTGTCCCCGAAATGGCGGGGGTTCCTTTTGGTTTCCCTTGAGACCAGTTTTTTTTTCCACAGGGCGCCCGCCAAAAAAACGACGACAACCCCCCAGAGTGCGCCAAGGGCGGTGCACAAATGTCTGAGTTTGAAAACAAAGCTGGGGCCTTTTTTCCTCGCTGGGGCTCTAAAACTCAGCTCCCATTTCGGGCTCCTTGGTCCAGTTGTTCTCCACAAAAAGCAGGCTCCGCAAAGAATGGGTTCCGAGTTCGACTTGCCCTTACTGGTTTCGAGCGACAGGTCTAGGGTTCCGGTTTTGATGCACCCCAAGGAAGACTTCAACCTATTTTGCAGACATCGACAACCTGTGAGGTTAAGTCTAGCTTTAGTGAGGAAATGGAACCCTGGGCAGGTTGGCTCCGGTCAACCTGTCCAGAAGTCCGGGGATACAGCTCAGGGGACTCCCTAAATTTCCCACAAAAAGACAGAGGCCACCAGAATTTTCCCGCGTGAAATGTTTGTTTGGCAGCTCAGGTACGCCTTCAAGTACCCCCACTCCATGGGGAAGTGGCTCACTGAGTCCAAGACGCACGTCAGCTCCATGGAGGATGGGGACTTCTACTCCCACGAGAAGTCCGCCAGGATGCCGAGAGCGGAAGGGCCGTAGATTTTCCAGGAAAACCGCTTGGTTCTTCCCCCTCCAAATGTGAGAGCAACGGAGGTGGGGGCAAAAGCTGGGGTCCTTTCCAAAATGTTGTCATATTTTCTGGGAAGCTAAATGGGAGACTAAATATGAAGCAGAATCTCAACATATCATGTTTACAAAGAACCTGCCCCCGGATCCCTCAAAGAAACCAAAAGGAGTTTTGTTTGAAGAGTTTTAAAGGGTTGGCTCAAAAGATCTGGAAGGTCTTAACTAGTGGTAACTCAGGATTCTTCCTTGTAATCCAGGGCCAATCAAGTCAAAATTTGTCAAAGAGTAGCCAGTGAATTCCAAAGGTTTCTCGTTGGTTTCCCCGTTGAAAGAAGCGCAAACCCCCCAGAAATCGACAGCCATGTTGTATGGGACGTCTCCATGGTCGAATCCTTTCTCCTGTTCCCACGGCAAAATCGTGGACCCCCCAAATGGTGGGTTTCCTTTTGGTGCCCCTTTTCACCAGCCTGAAAAGGGCACCCCCAATGCAAAAACCGACATGGAAGATTCCTGAGGATGAACTGGAACCATCATGTTTCAGCCATGTGGCTTCATGCCAAAGTCATCTCAATATTAAGCTTGATTGTGGTGCACAGGTTTTGCAGCATGCAATTGCAGTGCCTGAAAAGAGCGGTATGGCCCACGTTCCTCGTGAAACTGGTATGCGAGCAACGGACAAAATTCTCAGGGAATCCGCTTCGCTTTGGTCGGTCTGCAGGCGGCTGGATATCGTGGGTCGATCCCTCATTCGCTTTGTTCTGGCGTGTCGTTCAACTAGGGACTCCAGATGCCAAGTTTCCAGTTAGTTCCCCTTTTCGCCCTTAACTTGCTGATGCTCAGTAGGGAATGACCCATTCCGGGTGTTGGGAATGAACCGGAAGGGGATTTTCTTAAAGGACACCATAGGATGGATGATTTTTCTATCAGGTCATTCCAACTCATTCCCTGCATAAACTGAGCCAGCAAGTTCAAGACTTCCCCGGGTGTTTTGCGCCTTCCGATTCAGCGAGCTCAGGTGATCATCAAGGAGCCCTGCGAGGTACGTATCGAGCACCTCTCAGAGGCCGATCGAATCGAGCGGGGTGCGTTTCGTCCGCATGGATTGCGGGAAGGGTTTAGGGCCCAAAAAAGACTGGGGTGGGAAGGGTGGGCGAGGGCTTACTTTGGTACAGATTAGCATGAAAGCCAAAACGTGCGGGGGTGTATGCTGGAAATTTAATGTCACATCCTTTGTTTGTGGAGGTTCCTTAGATTAAGCCTTAGATGTAGAACTTACAAAATGGACGTGGGGGTCCACTAGTCTTTCCCTGAATTTTGCTAAAACATTCGATTTGGGTATGTATTTTTGGAGGGTACTCTTCGTGGGGTGGCGTTTTTGCACGGAAACCACAGGGACAACCGACGTGTTTGAGGGGCTCCCCTGTAACACACGCCTTCAGTTTTCCGAGGCTGGGGTCCCTTTTGGGTCCCAGTTCGACTCCGACACCCCAGCAAATCACGTGCCAGAGGGCCTCAAGTAGGAAGACAAAGCAAAGACCACTCGCCGCTCCAAAAAACTGGCTTTCCTTTTGGTTTCCCGGCCAAAACACCACAAAAGGGCTACCAGCTCCCAAAAAAGGGCAGACCCACATGTTGGCTTGGCCTTCAAGGCCATTTTTCTTTCAACAAGTTTGCGCATGGTCGATTGGTCGTACTTGGTGGGTTGGTGGGTTGGTCGGTTGGTGGGTTGGTTCTACGAGTGGAAGTACATACCCCTTGTTCACACCCCTTGGCTTCTCTGGTTTCCAACCCACTTTATAAGGGGTATCCCCTTTTGGGGAGAGGGGTACGCACATCAGGCCTCTTTGGGGTTCATTTGAGGGATGTTTAATTGGGGTAACAGTTGCACCCCTGGACTGGTGGGTTGGTTGTGAATTGTTTCGCTTGGATCGACTTGATCCTTGGCCAGGAAGGCAAGGTCACGGTGCTGAAGGATAAGCTGTCGCTGCAGAAGGACGAGGCCAGGGCCCGCTGAAGAGTCGGTGGTTTTGCTCGGGTTTATGCGGGCTTGTCTGTTTTGGTGGGAACCCTTTTTGGGGTTGGTTTAAAGGGACACCAAAAGGAACCAGCCTTTTTTAGGGGTCTCCTGCTTTAGGATAATCCCATATGGTCATGCATTTAAGAGTTGAAGGTTGCATGGTCCAGAGGGGTGAACGTAGAGGCCACACAAAGCTTTATAAGCAGAGATATGTTTTCAGAAGTTCCAATATTTCCAATTGGATGTTGTCTTTGGTTTGTATGTTTGCAGCATATGTCTTTAAATTTGCAGATTCTCATTTGTTTTTGCAAATCAAGACATAGATACTACGCCAGTCTTGGTGGGCAAAGTCGATCGCGCCCTGACAGGGAAGTTTCGCGAGAAACACTTGATGACAATTCATTGCTTGGGGATTCCTTACCCTCCCCCAAGCGATTCCACCGAAACTCCAGAACGAACCCCTTTGGAAGAGTGGACCGGTTCCATTAACAGTGGCCAATTGGGGGAGCTTCCGGCTGTTAGTTTGAGGGAGTGTATTTCAGGTGGTCAAAGTACGGCAATTGCCCAGACTGTTAGCTTTCAGAGGGCATTGAGCCACAACCAGGGATCCGTACCAATTTTCCGTGCGCTCTGAGAGATAGGCGGACTTGGCTTTCCTGATAGGGCCTTTTGGTGATCGAGCACCATTCCACGATCTCAATTCGAGAATGGTGCCGTATGGACAGGCAGAATGCTTTTCGCACACCGGCCTGTAACTGGTGTTAGCCAAAATCATAGGTCAAGTTTCCCGGTTGAAACTTTGGCAGGTCAGATGGCCGGCTGTTTGAGAGAAACAAGACTAAAGACCTCAGTCTGCTCGTTTAAGACCAATTCAGTGGGTTGGCGTTTCTAACCCACAATGGGTTGTAGTCCAGCTAGTCAAACGAGCCTTTGATTCATGGGGCTGATTTGTTTTATTTGTTCCGTGGGCGGTGAACACGGGTGTGTCTTTAAGGTTGGACCCCCCAAACAACAATATATACATATATATAGAATTATATATGTATTTAGATAGATGGTCGGCTTCCGCACGGTTGCCTGTTAAACTCGCTCTGAAAGATGGTACCCTCAAAAAAGGACAGACCCAAATCAACATGCAGAATCATGACGGACAACGCAAATACCTGAGTATCAGTTTTTGGGTCGTTCTGGTGGTCCCCTCTGGGTTTCTGGCAATATGGTTTGCTCTCACGGGTCTCTTGTTTATTTTAGGGTCCCCCTGTTTTTGTGGTTTTCAAGACCAAAGGGACAACCGCCATTTGCGGGGTCCCCGAAAAAAGACGAGCCGCCCACACGGAGAAGTTTGGCCCTAAGGTGCTGGACGCGTCCTTCATGAATTGCAAGATGCTGCGCAGCTTCTACGAGGAGCAGATTGCGGACGCCAAGGCGCGGCTGAGGGACAGCCTTGAACCATGGCGACCGTGGTTCAGTTACTCGCCCTGACTGACATGAGCAACAGTCAATAGCAGGTTTATCATCTACTGCAGTAAAGGGGATGACATTGGGTGCACCCACTTGCCATTGGGAACTTGGCGCCCACTCACCAACTGCACATGTCAAAGGGGGGCACAACGAATAGTGATAGTGGCTCAGATGGGTTCCCCAGTCTCGCTCCCTGAGTTCCTGGACTTCATGCCTCTTACTTTTGGCGGCAAAAGTCTGAGCCCTCAAGAGGAATCTCTTTGGGAACATATTTTTGGATCCCACATGAAACCTCGCAGAGGAGGGTTCTGTTCGCCAGGGTACTGCAAGTGCGGTAGCAAGAGCAATAGTACCACCCGCTCTTTGTAAAGAGAGTCAAGCCCTTCCCACCGCAGGGTGCGGGGAATATATGCAAGTTCCTGCCTACAATGCAAAGGAGATGTACAAAACTGTACGGCCAGCCCCTGAGGTTTGCCTGCGCCCCAAAGCAACGCCCCAACGCCCGAAACTAGAGACCCATTCCGCCTGTTACCACGTGCTCGAATTAGTCATAGCCAAGAGCAGAAACGGCGGCTGCTTAATGTGCGGCTCGAACAAAACTAGCCGATACTTCTTGAGAGCTTCTAACACATGCGCTAGTAGCTTGCCTGCAGAGGGTCACGTAGTTAACCTAGAAAACTCAACGCCTGAACCTAAACCCCAAAAACCTACACCCCAAACCTAAACCCTAAACCTACTCCCTAAACTTGAACCCTAAACCTGAACTCTAAACCGAAACCCCAAACCTGCACCCGAAAGCTGAACCCTAAACTTGAGCCCTAAACCAAAACCCTAAGCCTAAGCCCTAAACCTAATCCCTAAACCTGCGCCCTAAACCTAAGCCCTAAACCTAAGCCCTAAACCTAAACCCCAAACTTAAACTCAAAGCCCCAAATCCAAGCCCTGAAGCTGAACCCTAAACCAAAACGCTGGGCAGGACAAGGGTGTATTCGGGGGTTGACGGCAACCCACGGGGGCTGTGGGAAAGTAGTATTGTCTTCGGGGATGGTTCAATTTATTGCGCCAACCATGGGGCCATGTTGCCCTGGATACTACCGCAAAGCTGAATCGGACATCAATGAAAGCGTGTTTGATACCTAGATGCTTTCTTTCCAGCCTCAAGCATTGAAAAAGCCCGCTAAGAAAGAAACTCTTGAGTCTGAACAGTGGACCTGCATCAACCAGGCCAGATGTTGCCGCGAATGGATACCTGACATGTGCGCAGTTTGTGGCCGCGGTATGTGGCGAGAGGATTGATCACTTGGTCGATGACTCGATGACACCAGCCTAGCCACATCCTGTCAGCATATTCACACGTGCGTACTCTAGATGGGTTTGTCTCTAAATGAGGGATCCCCCCCGAAGTCGTGTGGTCTACCTTCGGTTTCCGTTTGAAACACGAGGACCCTTACGCAAAAACATGGTGGACATGGCTTCCCAGCTACATGATGTCCACCAATGGGCCGCTAATCAAAGTTCATGTGAACAAAAGACCTAAGCAGTTATGCCACATTGGCCCATGGCATGCTCAATGCTTATCTTTTCTTACTTAAAGTGATCCACTCCTTTTGGGTTGCAAGGGTTGACGGTTTGAAACTCGAAGCCAGGATTGAGCAGGGGTTGCCCGCCAAATCATCCGGGGTTGACGTAGGGAACCCCAAGCGAAGCCAGCCTATTACTCTGTAGTCGACTGTTTATATTGGGGAGGACTTGGGGGCGGGGGGGAACCCAAATTCCCCCAACCAAGGGGCCTCAGTTTGTCCCAGGAGCGTGGGGTGCTCTTCTCACTGCACCTCAAGGCTACCATGATGAAGGCCGGGCCCTTTTTGGGCCTCCGGTCCGAGCTTCATTTGGGTCGGCAAAACTTGTGCCGCCATTTAAAGCAGATCATAAACAGGAACCGATTTTTGCTACCCCAATGTGTCTGTATTCAGGGAGGGGTCTATGCGGGTACCCTCACTCTTTCATGGGGCATAGGTCCATGGGCAGATTCTCTCTGGTTTTGGCTTGCTTGTTTCATGCCATGTGGATTTCATGCTAATTTTATCAGAAGTATTTCGGGGTTAAACGAGCTCCCCCGCGAAGGTGGGTAGATAGCACAGACATGTCTTGGGGAAATACTGTCCATACATGGTAGAAACACAAGCATGTAGACAGTACAGTACAGCTAGAAGAAAACTATTCCATGTTCGCCATTGGTAAAAGGACAATCAGCTAAACCCAATGGGCAAACGAAGCCGGTTTGCCTTACGAATGGCTGGGCCTGTTTGTAAGAGTGCGGTGAGTCAGAGACGAAATCGAACCCGTTTGCCGGGATAGAAACTACGGCTCTGATGGCTTTGATGGCTGGACAGGCTTAATCCGACGATCAGAACCCAATTGAAGGTTGCTTCCTGAGCTTTTCTGGGGCAAAGCTGATTGCAGAATGTCAAGTGTTGTGATTTCCGGGAGGTCTTAGCTTTGCAATGCGTGTATGCCACCAACGAAGTCTCGGTTCCGTGTCAGCCGGAGGCATGGGAGGGGAAGGGGAAGGGGAAGGGGAAGGGGAGGGGGAGGGGAAGGGGAAGGGGAAGGGGAATGGGAAGGGGAAGGGGAAGGGGAAGGGGAGCGGGGAGGGGAGGGGAGGGAGGGGAGGGAGGGGAGGGGAGGGGAGGGGAGCGGGGGAGGGAGGGAGGGAGGGAGGGAGGGGAGGGAGGGGAGGGAGGGGAGGGAGGGGAGGGAGGGAGGGAGGGAGGGAGGGAGGGGAGGGAGGGGAGGGAGGGAGGGAGGGGGGGAGGGAGGGAGGGGGGGGAGGGAGGGGAGGGGGGGGGGGGGGGGAGGGGGGGAGGGAGGGAGGGAGGGAGGGAGGGGAGGGAGGGGAGGGAGGGGAGGGAGGGGAGGGAGGGGAGGGGAAGGGAGACAGACAGACAGACAGACAGACAGACAGACAGACAGACAGACAGGGAGGGAGAGAGGGAGAGAGGGAGGGAGGGTACCACTCCATCAATGTTGCCGAAAGAAAACCGAGGCCAGTCACCTCTCCACCCCTCCGTCGGGAAAACGTCGCGCAGGTGTCGGACCCCATCATGTTCGGGCACTGCGTGAAGGCCTTCTTCAAGGACCAAGACGCAGATTTGATGTGGAAAAATTGGGGGGGGGGGGGGGGACCCCTGAACAAAAATGTGTTTGCGCTGTGGTTTCCCCCGAACCCAAGGTGAAAAGTGTACCCTGAAAAAACAATCCAATTCAGAATGAAGGGGCCACAAACACGGCAACTTTGAGCTATGTCCGGACCATACGAATCTGGGCCGAATCGATTTCTCAGACCTCTGGGGCTCTCTCTTGTCAAGGATAGCCAGACCAAATTACCTCATAGTCATGGGGAATGGTTCTAATTATTTACACTCCCTGAGACTAATTGCCGGAAGCTCCCCCAATTGGCCTCTGTAAATGGAACCTGTTGTCTTCCAAAGGGGTCTGTTCGGGAGCTTCCATGGAATCGTCTGGGGGAGGGTAGCCCCTGAGGTGCGTCAAAAGCAAACATGGGACCTCTATCCACGCCTGGCTCCACGGTTTCCCATGGACCCTCATGAAGACCTAAGCCAGCCAAAACCCCCCTAACTGCAACGCCCAACTGCCACCCAATCAGAATTAGGCAACCCCAGGTCCAAGTGATGTTGGTTATGCCGGGGATGCGGCCAGCCAGCCAACCAACCAACCAACCAACCAACCAACCCACCAATCACAGCCAGGGTTAGGAAAAAACCAGGGCTAGAAATTAAAGGGCCGGATAACCCCACAAGTCTATGCTTATGGAAGTATGCGACACTTGCATCTGCCGAGCAGCGAATAATCCCAAATCCGAGACATGCAAAGACCCTCACATGCAAAACCTTCACGCAGTCAGCTATGTCGAGAACTCTCAGCACTTTGTTTTTCGCTCTGGCAGATCGTGGCATCGCCAATGGCATATGTCAGCGGCATATGTTTAACATATGGCTTGAAGTGCCAACGCGTCAGGCGCAGCATGTATCTGCCAGCCTGGCCCCATGCATCCTGCGCTGTAAGGCGCTAAGTACTTCAAGACGAAAGCCTTCCAAGAGCGGAACCCCATTTCTGCGGGCTTCTTTGCATTGCAGCTGGTTCTACAAGCGTATATAGGTCGCTCCCGCGACCGCAGATGCAAGCAAATTCCAAATCATCCACGCGTCCGAATCTTTCGATTGGGGTGTCCTGAAGTGCGGCTCGATGATGTGTTCTGGCACGGCTGCAAATGCTGCCATTTAGACAGCTGCCAAACGCTGCCCCTGCCAAGCAAACACACGCTCAGATGCACAGAATGCTGCGCCTGCCACGACTTCGGCAACGGCATCTCCAAAGTGCTGCGCCTGCCACGATTTCGCGTGCCCCGAGCCGCGCGCGCGACAACATCCCATCCCTTTAGACAGCTGCCAAATGCTGCCCCTGCCAAGCAAACACACGCTCAGATGCACAAAATGCTGCGCCTGCCACGACTTCGGCAATGGCATCTCCAAAGTGCTGCGCCTGCCACGATTTCGCGCGCCCCGAGCCGCGCGCGCGACAACATCCCAGCCCTTTAGACAGCTGCCAAATGCTGCCCCTGCCACGCAAACACACACTCAGATGCACAGAATGCTGCGCCTGCCACGACTTCGGCAATGGCATCTCCAAAGTGCTGCGCCTGCCACGATTTCGCGCGCCCCGAGCCGCGCGCGCGACAACATCCCATCCCTTTAGACAGCTGCCAAATGCTGCCCCTGCCACGCAAACACACGCTCAGATGCACAGAATGCTGCGCCTGCCACGACTTCGGCAATGGCATCTCCAAAGTGCTGCGCCTGCCACGATTTCGCGAGCCCCGAGCCGCGCGCGCGACAACACCCAGCCCTTTAAACAGCTGCTGCCCCTGTGAGTGAGTGAGTGTGAGTGAGTGTGAGTGAGTGAGTGTGTGTGTGAGTGAGTGTGTGTGAGTGAGTGTGTGTGAGTGACACCTGCCAAATGCTGCCCCTGCCACGCAAACACACGCTCAGATGCACAGAATGCTGCGCCTGCCTTGACTTTGGCAACGGCATCTCCAAAGTGCTGCGCCTGCCACGATTTCGCGAGCCCCGAGCCGCGCGCGCGACAACACCCCAGCCCTTTAAACAGCTCCCAAATGCTGCCCCTGTGAGTGAGTGAGTGAGTGTGAGTGAGTGTGAGTGAGTGAGTGTGTGTGAGTGAGTGTGTGTGAGTGAGTGTGTGTGAGTGACACCTGCCAAATGCTGCCCCTGCCACGCAAACACACGCTCAGATGCACAGAATGCTGCGCCTGCCACGACTTCGGCAACGGCATCTCCAAAGTGCTGCGCCTGCCACGATTTCGCGAGCCCCGAGCCGCGCGCGCGACAACACCCCAGCCCTTTAAACAGCTCCCAAATGCTGCCCCTGTGAGTGAGTGAGTGAGTGAGTGAGTGAGTGAGTGAGTGAGTGAGTGAGTGAGTGAGTGAGTGTGTGTGAGTGAGTTGGTGTGAGTGACACTGCCAAATGCTGCCCCTGCCACGCAAACACACGCTCAGATGCAAGAATGCTGCGCTGCCACGACTTCGGCAACGGCATCTCCAAAGACGCCTGCCACGATTTCGCGAGCCCCGAGCCGCGCGCGCGACAACACTCCCAGCCCTTAAACAGCTCCAAATGCCCTGCGTGAGTGAGTGAGTGTGTGAGTGAGTGTGAGTGAGTGAGTGTGTGTGAGTGTGTGTGTGAGTGTGTGTGTGAGTCACACCTGCCAAATGCTGCCCCTGCCACGCAAACACACGCTCAGATGCACAGAATGCTGCGCCTGCCACGACTTCGGCAACGGCATCTCCAAAGTGCTGCGCCTGCCACGATTTCGCGAGCCCCGAGCCGCGCGCGCGACAACACCCCAGCCCTTTAAACAGCTCCCAAATGCTGCCCCTGTGAGTGAGTGAGTGAGTGAGTGTGAGTGAGTGTGAGTGAGTGAGTGTGTGTGAGTGAGTGTGTGTGAGTGAGTGTGTGTGAGTGACACCTGCCAAATGCTGCCCCTGCCACGCAAACACACGCTCAGATGCACAGAATGCTGCGCCTGCCACGACTTCGCTGCCCCTGCCACGCAAACACACGCTCAGATGCACAGAATGCTGCGCCTGCCACGACTTCGGCAACGGCATCTCCAAAGTGCTGCGCCTGCCACGATTTCGCGAGCCCCGAGCCGCGCGCGCGACAACACCCCAGCCCTTTAAACAGCTCCCAAATGCTGCCCCTGTGAGTGAGTGAGTGAGTGTGAGTGAGTGTGAGTGAGTGAGTGTGTGTGTGTGAGTGAGTGTGTGTGAGTGAGTGTGTGTGAGTGACACCTGCCAAATGCTGCCCCTGCCACGCAAACACACACGCTCAGATGCACAGAATGCTGCGCCTGCCACGACTTCGGCAACGGCATCTCCAAAGTGCTGCGCCTGCCACGATTCGCGCGCCCCGAGCCGCGCGCGCGCGACAACACCCCAGCCCTTTAAACAGCTCCCAAATGCTGCCCCTGTGAGTGAGTGAGTGAGTGAGTGTGTGTGAGTGAGTGTGAGTGAGTGTGTGTGAGTGAGTGAGTGTGTGTGACTGAGTGTGTGTGAGTGAGTGTGTGTGAGTGAGTGACTTTGTGCGGGTGAGTGAGTGAGTGAGTGTGAGTGAGTGAGTGAGTGAGTGAGTGTGTGTGAGTGAGTGTGTGTGAGTGAGTGTGTGTGAGTGAGTGTGAGACAGTGAGTGTGAGTGAGTGGGCGGCGGGGGCGGCGGGGCGGGCGGCGGACGGCGGGGCCGGACGGCGGACGGCGGGCGGCGGGCGCGGAGCGGTAAAAGTAAGAACACCACACAAAGATGTGGGGGAAAAAAAACACCTCCACCGTTTCCCATGGGCAGAAACACTTCCATGGCTTCGATGTGGGCCAGGTACTAGGTACCATCAAGTGCCATGTTGAGGGAAGTCTTGTGGTATATTGGGGTTCTCTCAAAATAGGGGAACCCCCCAAATTGTGGTTTTCCTATTGGCCCCGAAACCGTATACCGACAGACCCTATATTCCCGCATGCCGTCCTGTGTTTTAGCCAGGCCGAGTCTGACGTCCTGCGGGTCGTTACGAGGTACCTGTGGTCTATTTAGCCTTAGGCGTGAGGGTCGTAAATTGATTACCTCGAACGTGGTTTACTTGGTTGTTGGCTACCAAACCTCAGCACAAGTATCAGGATGCTCCGCACTAGCCATGTTCTCCGTCGTTGGGTACTAGGTACGCACATGGCAACTGGCCTTCTTTCATTGAAACTACTTCCAGTGACCGTGATCCGCGCGTGTATCTCAAAGTGCTGTTGCACTGGAACCCGTGAATCTGAGCTTGGGCCAACTGTAGCAGACCCTTGTCGATGCACTCAGCAGTACCTGAAGGACGTCTTCGCAAAGTATGCTGACACCTTCGAAAAGCTGGGTGTGAACGCCAACAACGGGTTGGGCCCCTTTGCTCCAAGCAGTGTTTGTGGAATGCATCGAAGCCAAAGCTAGTGCCTTCACAGGGTGCCTCAATTCGAGGCATCGTTTGCAGGTTGCAGACTTGGCGCTGCACTTGTGCCATTCATCGTGGGTTCTATGCCCGTTTTTGGACGGTTGAAACATCACATCGTTGCGGCATGCGGACCCCCTACTAAACTTCTCAATTCTCGGGCCCAAGTTGAACATCATCGAACTGGAAGCTACAGTTATGTGCCAAAGAGCAACCTGACGGAACTTGCAACCTCATGCAATGATGGTGCCTAGGGATGTCTTTTGCAGGTGTGTGTGAATTAGGGATTTGCCCGGGACCGAGTTTGTGTTTCTGTTTTGTGTCAGTGATTTGAGAAGATGGCAGATTTGGAAGGCCAGGGTGAGGTTGGCTACGAGATGCACCTGAATTTCCCCCATGCCAATTTTCAGTGGTCCCTATCCTGCAATGAAGTGGAGTCCTGACAGATCTCGCCGGAGTTGCTTTCCCAAGGGGCTCAATCAGCTCAAAGGGGAATTCCCTTCCGATTGTGACCAAAATCCCAGGCGACCTGTACAAGAAGATTGCGGCATTGCCGGATGCTGAGCGTCAGGCAGGAGCCCCAGGAGGTTGTGCCAAGTGCCTGTGTGGCTGGTGTGTTTGAGTCTGTGCATGTGTCTCTTTTAATTTTCCTGTTTTTTCCTCTCTCTCTCTCTCCCTCTCTCTGTCTCTCTCTCTCTCTCTCTCTCTCTCTCTTTGTATTTGTGCGCGTATGAGTACGAAACTGGAAGGTAAGGCGTTCCCACTTACATGAAGCTCAACGACAAACCAACGATCAACGCGTTTTCACATTGGAATAGAACATGGTGCACCCTCGACCCCTTTTGGAAGACGCGTTTTCCTATTGGACATTATGCACATTGGTGGGCCCCTGCACGAGTCACGGCGCTTCTCGTGGAGCTGCAGCGATGGCAGCAAAGCGTCGGATGCTGTTCCTCATCGCCAATTGTCAATACATATATATATATATATATATGAGCCCTGATATATATATATATATACACATGTACATATGCAACAAAGGCTGGATAAAGCACTGCTCAACCTCACGAAGCCTAGGTCCTGGGTGGGGGGGTCACATATGCGTATATATGTATATGTGCATGTATTTTCTAGGTTCCAGCTTTATTGCTTCCAAAGGTTTAGAGGAAGCTGACAAGTCAGGTTTCTCTGTTTGTGCGTCAGGGGCTGTGCGAGCCAACCAGGTGAGGCATGTCGAAACGAACGCTTGGGATCGGTCCACGGCTGTTTTTGGTGTTGGTTGCAAACAGTGTTGCGGGATCAAGGCGTTTATCCCCACTTCTGTGATACAAGGGAATCTCCCCCTGTATACGGGGGGTTGGACTTTGGGAAGCCCTTTTGGTTGTATCACAGAAGTGATCATTTCCCAAATAAGTGTGCAAACAACCACCCCTTGGTCCGTAAAAATGTTAATTCTTAGGGCAAACAACTGGTGGTTTAGAAGTTTAGGCAAAGACGGTTTAAAGGCGAGACAGGGAACAACCCAAAGTTGGCAGCTTAAACATTTGGGTGTGTCTTTTTTGGTACCTTTTCTGGGAGGGTTTTCAAGGGAAACAACCGAACACCCAGGATTGGTCTTTCCATTCCAAGAAAAGCACCCCGGAACTTAAAAGAAGCCCGGAAAAAAACACCCACCAATTTTGAGGGGACCCCCGGGTGTACCTTGTGGTCTCGTTAAGCCACCCAACAAAAGCCGGGGTGGCTCCGAAAAAGACGGCCCCGTATCCCCGCTCGTTTTCGAGCCCCGAGGCGATCGAGGCGGACTTGAAGGCCACCTACGAGACCCAGCCGCGCATGGCCATGGTGGATTCCCATAAGGCGCCAGCTGCCGTCTCTGAACAGTGGGTTTGGCTTCCCTTTTTTGACTTGGAACCATGTTTTGGGGTGGTTTTAAGGCAAACCAAACGGAAAACCAACCACTTGAAAGGCGGGCGGTTTCCCCGTGGTCCCTTTCAAACCCCCAAAATGGGTAAGCAACGACACACCCATATGGCTATGAATTTGAACCTCCAAAACGGCTTCCCGAGCAAAACGCAGAAAGGGGGAGCCACCTCCAAAATGGTTGGTGGACATGAGGCCCCCTAAATGATGTCCTCAAGATTGGTTGGTTCCAACCAGTGGGGAACCTCCGTAAAGGGCGAATTTTTTGGAAGGGGTGGCTGCAATTGCCCCAGACCTCCGGCCAGGTTGGGCAACCCACTTGTTACCTGTTTATCCCCCTGTTGTGCAAGCAAGCTCCTGTTGGTTTCCCTCTAGCGAAAAACCAAAGGCGTGTCACCAAGGGAGTTGGACCCAGAGAAAGCATTTCAGTTTTCCGCTTGGCTTCCCTTTCAATCAGCCTGAAAGGAAAGCCCGGGTATCCCCAGCCCTGAAACACCCACCCCACTGGAAACCTATGCTGCTCCGGACCTCAGAGGTCTGGGGCGACCCCCAGGCTTTCAATCCAAGAGCCCAAAACTTCAAATGTTCCGCCCCTCGCCATCCCGGTGGTTCAAACATCACCTTTCCGGCTGATGCGAAACTTTATTTTTTTTGTTGCAGCTGGCAGACTTGGCGGGTGCGCTGGACATCTGGAAAGTTGCTGGTTTGAGGTTGCCATTTAGAGCAGTTTGTTCAGATCTGGAGTCTGGACAGCTGCACAAAAAGGGGCCGTTCTGGACTGTTTGCCGGGTGGGGCCATTTTGCTCGTGATTGCACTGGAATCCCTTTGCAGTAAACTAGTCATGGGCATGGCCCGCGTTGGCATGACAGAAAGTGCTTGCTGGTTTGTTTGCTTGCTTTCTTGTCGGTGTGTCTTCCTTTCGTATCCTGAGTTGTGTATTTCCGCATTTCTACTACACTATTTACGTACTTATTTGCAATTGTTCTTACATTTCTAACTTGATAGTTCCTTATTTCCTGATCTTCTTGGTTTCTTGTTTCCTTCTTTCCTCATTCCCCTGCTTCCTTTGTGCCTCGTATGTGCTTCTTTCCTCTTTTTTGTTGTTGCCTCATTTCCTTATTGTCCTTATTTCCAAGTTTCCTTATTTCTTAATTCTTATTGTCCTTCTCTAGTCTTGTATATATGTATTGATTTACTTGTTTTTTGTTTTGCTTGATTGTTTATTTCTTTGCTCGTGCCTTCCCCTGCCTTCCCGTGCCTTTCCGTGCCTTTCTGCCCTGACCGAGTTTTGGTTTCTGCATAGGATTTGCCCAGAACAATCTCGCGATTGCTTGAAGAGCAAGATGCCATGCGCTTTGTCCCACGCCTCCAGATTTTGGTTTTGTTTTGACTTGTTTGGAGGAGGCTACCCCACACAGGGTGCATATTTTGCCCACAAACCCAAAGCTCGGGCTGTGACTGAGCAATGCAGGGCATCACTAACCTCCACGTGCCCAGCGATATCATCATCGACAACTCTATGCCAACCGCCATCCGTGCGGGCGGCAAGCTGCTCTCACAACCAAAAAGACGAGAGACCGCGCTCGGTGGGGTCTCCTCCAAATTTATTCCATATTTATGGCAGGCTTTTTGTGCTGTTTGACAACATAGGGTCTTGTTTGGTTCCCCTGTAAAGCCTTCCCAAAGGAGAATCCCTCAGATATGAGACAGAGTCTGAAGACATTTTTTGGTGTACATTCTGTGGCGAAGAAGCTTCCTGTGGTGCCAGCTACTTCTTTTTGTGGGGGTACCAAGGCCATTTTGAGGTGACTTTGGCTGAACATGTCACTGGTTTTAGCTTGCTGCAAATCGCTTTTAAATCTGCAGAAAGGTGCCCTTCTTTGATCTTTTTTGAACGAGGAGCCCCTTTCAAATCAGGTACCAATAAAAAGGGTGCCATTTTTCTCATGGAAACCCACCGGAGGTCTGGGGATCATTATACAAACATTAAACATACTGGGTCAAACCACCCGCTTACTTGGGGTTGGTAGTGATGGTTATAGATCGGTTTGGGAATTTCTTGCAAATGAACCATGACCATGGGTGGAACTTCGAGAAGTTTGGATTGTTATATATATGTATATATGATATATCTATAAGTCTTTCTTCAGAGCTGGCCAATTCCAAATCATGGAGGCGGATACGACAAATGCACTTCCTTGCTGGTGAATCACATGGTCAAACGAGCTCACCCACGATGAAGCTCCCTGATTTGGGGATTGATCACGTCCTGTTCGTGAATTGCTTCCCAGCAGATGAACTTTACAGACGATTAATTAATTGTGGTTGGCATGATGTGGAAAAGGAAGACATACAACTCCTTTATTTTATGATCTTCCTGGAGCTTCTTTTTTAACACAACACACACCGTCACACATGTGTTTGCTTCTACAGACATATTTCTATCAGGCTGTTCTAAAAGGGAGCCACAGAGGAGCCAAACTCAAAAGCTGAGGATGTGGGACGCGGATGACACCGAACAGGACTTCAAGGCGTCACAGACTGGCAAGCCGTACGGGTGCGTGTGTCTGTGCTTCTGTGTTCCAAGGGCACCAGTGTTTGGGGGCGTTGGTTCAAAGGGAAACAGGGTAACAAGCAGAGGGAAGCCAAAGACGAAACAGCCTTTTTGGGGGTTTTCCTATTCTGACAGAAACCCATAGCTTACCTGAGGCAGACTTTAAGTTTTGGCAGTTCGTCTTAGTCAAGGCTTCCATCCCTGGTGGATTTATTCGACACTTTGAGCCGCATGGGTTGGTGCTCAATTGTTGGCGTTTACCTGTTTTGCGATGCGGTTTGGGCCTTTGGTGAGGCCGCCATCCCTGACCGCTCCTATGCCGGGGTGTTCAGCGAAGCTCGGCATGCGAGGTGCCGAAAGGTGCAAGCCGAAACGGGGCACGTTGGGGACAGTTAGAAATATTTAAGACTATGTTTTATTTTTTCCCTGTTGGGGGACAGTTTGACATCTTCTTTCCGGACAAAAACAAAGAACATCCTTCCAGTTGCTTAGGAACATTTTCTCTGTTGGCTTTGAAAGGAATGTATGAATATTGGCCATACATAGTTCTCTTTTGCCAGGGGACTTAAGCAAATCAAAGCATCCCAGGGATCGGCAACGATGGTGGAACAGAACGAGGGGAACCGACCTCTGGCAGCTGCGTAGGTTCTCTTTGCCATAGGCGTCCTTTTTAGGTTTGGTTAGAAATAGATGGGTTCCACAGGCGGTTGGTTTTACGCCCCAGTTGGGGCCAAAAGGTCACCCATGCTCTTTGTGATCTTTGCAGACTGAATGAAGACCCCATATTACTCAACCAGTCAGGTTATTAATAGGGCGTGTCCCTCCAAAAGTGGCGTAATTAGCCATTAAAGAAAGGAACACTCCCCTTCAACAAACTGGGGTTGATTGATACGGGTCAACAATAGCTTAGCTGGGAGCAAATGGCTTTTGTGTGCCCCTGAAGCAACAAAAACACAACCAAGGAGTGTGTGGAGTTCTGCAAGAAGAATGGCGCCTTCGACCCGAAGACCATGGGCGCCTGCCCCAACGTGGGGCTTATGGCACAGAAGGCGAGGCGAAGAACTACCGGATTGGAAGGCAAAACCAAGTTGGTGTGTCCAAACATACGCACTTCCTGAATTCACGAACTTTAAACGTTCTGGGTTTGGACCACTTTGGTGGCAAACAAACTGTTCGCACTTTGCTGGCCAGTCCACTCAGGAAGTGAGCATAGTTTCTGGCTGCGTGGTTTCTTTGTGCTTCTTTGGGTTTCCGGGCCAGTCCCGTTTTTGTATGAGAGAACCAAGTGTACATGGGGCGCCAACCAAATCCGCGGCCAAAGCCGGCTGCGGATTTGAGTTCTTTCCGGCGAAGGGCACCAGCCGTCCACTGGGGGGAAGCTTCTCAATGACCCCGGATCCAAGTAGAACCCATCCAATAGGGCTGGGTTTTTCTCCGGGGTGTATTCATCCGGGGTCAACATGGGTTCTGATCCAGGGCTTCAACTCCGAATCCAAACCCCCAACCCCCTACAAGAATCTGCACCCAGCCAAAAACCGCCAATCAGAGGGAAGCTGAAGTAGGGGCCCAGCCTTGGCCCTTGGGTTTATGGACTGATGGGTTCATATGAGCCTTGGGCCTGGGGTTTTGCTCACCGATCGGGCGCTAGGCGGAGGAGTACGGGTCTCATCCCACCACATTCGAGGCGAAGGAGCGGGTCTGGTGGATGGGAAGCGGAAGAGGTGACTCGGATTTGGTGGGCCACGGGATGTTTTGGCGCATGCCCATGCCCTGTTTTTCAGGGCCAAGGGATGATAGAACAATATATGGGTGGGGTTCTCCTCTTTTTTGGTGGTTTGAAAGGGAAACCAAAGGGAAAACGGACATGAGCCATTCTGGGGGGGAGTCCAATCTAAAACAGACAGACAATCGAAGATTTGTTGGCTTACCTTCGGGAAAGCAACAGGATAGAAGGAAACCAACAAGGAAACCCAATAGTTTTGGATTCGGGGCGAGACGGATGGTTTCTGCACACCGAACAGAAGCCTAGGGGAAACCAACAAGCACAAGAGGTTCGGTCAACATATCCAGTATACGGCCCAGTTGGAAGGGACATAGGGGGACTCACGAAACTTCCCACAAGACCAGGAAAGCCCACAACATTTTCCATATCCTTTACGAACACCGCATGTTTTGACCATGGGCTTTTTTGACAGCCATTTCAATCAAGCCCAATGTGAGCCCATCTGATGGGGCGCGTCTCCTTCAAAGTCAAAACGAGCTGGGCCTGTGCGGTTTGAATGAAAACCATCATGAGCGCAGAGTTCCAACTGGTTTGACAGATTCCGTCCCAGCTTGCTCTTTTTAGCCCCTCCCAACCTGGAAGCGAGGCTCCCTGTCGGAGGGAAGTCTACCAACAGATTTGTTTCAAAATAAACCCTTAAAGTGGTAGCCAAAACGGGGGTACGACTGAAAGCAATTCACACCCAAACCATGGGGGTCCGTGGTGGGGTCCCCCAAAGGCCACCAACTGACAGCTAAAAATGCACTCTTAGCTGACTTCGAGGATTCCCTGGCGAAGCAGGCGGTTTTTGTATCCTTGAAGCCCTCAAAAAGTCATCCCTACGGGACGACAAGGAAGTCAGGGACAAAGCGGTGACCTCATTCTTCCGATGTCCGATATGATCAAGCCTAATTTTTGAACCGCCCCGCATTTTGGAGTTGAAGGGCTCGGCTACGGCCGTGGCCACGGCCATGTGTTTGACATGTTGTCAGAACATATCCAGTCTTCCCTGGCAAGCTTTAGCTAGGGAAACTAGCAGTTGTTTTGGTCCGCAGACATGAGATTTCTTGTATGGCGGTGTGGCAACTCTTTATTTAACAAGGAGTAGGGAGATGAGCGCGTTTGCGTATGAGACGAAACCAGTCTTGAGCACTTTCATTCCATTTGGATGCTTTGGGAATTGCGGCGTGCTTTTTCTTCTTCGACCGACGCGGATATGCTTAGCTGGTTGATGTTGCAAAATCTGAGCGCAATGGAAACCCCGGATCAATAAATCCGTCCTACTAATAGGGGGGTGTCACCCACAAGATGAGTGATAAATCCGCACTATCACCCCCCTTTTAATCAACCAAGCATTAGTCAAAACGGGGTTTAAGAATCTGTGGTTCCCATTCCAAGCTACACGCGTGGGCCACGGATATGGTTGTACCTTGTCCAGCGCCCCTGTTTGGTTCTGTTCTTTTTCTCGGACAAAACACAAAAAACACTTTTCCCGGGGGCACCCTTGTTTAGATGTTTTTTTTTTTTCTTTTTTTTCTCTGGTTTCCCAGAAAAATCAACCAAAAAGAGGGTGCCCGCCTTTTTTGCAACGGCCACCAGGGATTTGGGGAAGATGGATTTTGGTTGGACCCGTGTGGAAGCCTGTGAATCCACAAGCCCCTCTTCCCCGTAGCGTCTTGTTTGAAAGGTTGGGCAAGGCGTGAAGCTTTGTGGATGTTGTTTTAAGTCCGGTTCAAGACTGGGGTTTTGTGAAAGAGACAAACCAGCATTGCCTGATTAAACTAACATTTTTGGGCTTTAGCCTTTGGTTCTTTCTTCATTTTCCTCTTTGAACTAACCAGCCAAAAGATAGCCTTTGCAGAAAGTCTAAGTCTGGTCCAGATGTACAGAAACATCAGAAACAGAATTGGCAGAGGTAAGGCTTTTGCACCCGCATTTGCTTGCTGGTTCTCAGGAAACGAGAAATGACCCTACAAGCTCTCTCTCTCTATGGTTTCCTTTGAGGGAATCCCCTTCCGGTTCATTCCCAACACCCGGCCGCGGTCATTCCCTACCTGTCGCAACAGCAAGAACATGTTCCCAGACTCCTAGGGAACCA
>CAUJNA010001791.1:97500-122500 GCA_963377175.1 Effrenium voratum
GGACCCGCAGCCGCCGAAGTGTGTCTGCAACAGGTTAGGGTTAAGGGGAGGAAGGGGCTGGAAATTGAAACAGCACACAGGGGCGGCGTTGGTGGTCAAGAGGCATGACAGCCCTGCACGCCAACAAGGCACCGTTCTGTAATTCTTCTCAATTTCTTTTTCAATTTGAACTTCAATATGTTTATGTTGGACAATACTGTTTTCCTGGGGAATCCAAAAAAAAACACCGGGCTCGCGAGGAAGCCTTCCCAGCAATTTGAGAGACGTCGAAGTGACTGGTCCGTTTGGTTTGAAAGGGTTCCTGGGTACCGAAGAATCTTTGGGTCTGCTTGCTTCTTTTTGAGGCGAAGGACACCCTTGTGAGGGTTGGTGTTTTGCGGGAAACCAAAGGGGAAACCGAGAAGCGCCATGTGGGGGGGGGCCATTTTGATCAAAAGGGGCCACGGATCAAACATTCATCCTCGGACTCTTGAGCCATCGAAACTTGGTGAAGCCAGCCGGAAACAGGGACGGAGCTGCGTCCTTAGTGCTTGCCATGAGTTTGGGTCTCCTGAAGGCACCAGGTTTTGATGGTGACTCTCTTGCAGGGGCTTTTAGCAGCTAGACCTCATGGAATGTCCGCGGGTATCGTTCTGCAACACCACAGTGCTTCCAGAAATAGAGGTGACGTTTCCCAACTGTTTGTTTTTGTTTCGGGGAATTCCTTTTTTTCGGGGGCCTTTTTTTTACTACCACTGGGTTCCGTTGCTTGCCCTTCAAACAACTGAAGTCCGAACAAGTTTGTCGTCGGCAGGTGCTGCAGTATCTCCCCGAGTTCGACACCAAGGGTCTGGACATTGAGATCCTGAGCCCCGCCGAGGCCGCCGGGGAGCAGCTGAGCAGCCGGGCAGCCGGGGGTCAGTGGCGATAGTTCTGATGCCAAAGGGTCACCCATTTACCTTACTGACTAGCACGGTTTGGTGCACAGACCCCTGTGAAAAGACGAGTTTCCTCGTGGAAAGGGGCTTTGTGCACTTCCATGTTAGTTGGTGGGAGGCAAAGAACAAGACTTGACTTGTAGTGGCCACTGCACTCAGGAAGTGAGGTATATAGACTCATGCCTACTTGATTAGGATCAACATGGCCAGATGCGCATGCCCACGGGAGTGAAAGCGCTGCCTCATGCTGTTTGCGGATTTGGTTCAAGTGACACCCAAGTTTCGAAGGGTTCCCCCAGACAAGACAAATCTATGTCAATCTGAGTTTCGTTGTGAACTTTGATGGACATCGTTTGTAATGTCCACCTATACATAGTTTTTGAGTGTGTTTCTTGTTACAATTCATGGCCATATATGATCTTATTTCATGAGCATCCTTGCGTTGCTGCTTAACCACTCTTTGCGTCTGAACAACTTTAACTTTTAGTGTGTTAGTTTAAGTTTCTGGATTCTTAAGGTCACACTTTTGAGTCTGTTGAAGCCGTTTAATAGGGGGTCAACAAATGTTGACCCCGCGGGCAAGCCACAGCGAAAGGATCCGCCTTAGACACCCCACACGAGTCGACACAATTCAAGCCGGGCACTTCTTCAAAAGCAAAAATGAAGGGTTGTACCCTTTTTCTCCGACAATCATGGAAGTAGACAAGGGGTCTTTTCAAGAGGATAGTAGTCTTCCAAATTACTTTTTCACTTCCATGGTCGGAACAAGGGTGACCCAACTATTTGAAGGGCACGCACCTTCCAAGGATTCCCACTGACTCTCTCTGAGGGAGGTATCAGCAAAAGTCCCAAGCTGCTCTAATTTGCTTTGGACCGTTTTAGTGGTGGTCTATCGTCCACTCCTAGTGGGTACGGGCAGGGTCCAAGCAATGTGCACACTATTGCGCTTACTTTACTCCAACCATCTAGCCTTGCTGTTATTGCAGGTGTCAGGGACCTGTGAGCACTAGGCGAACGACTATTTTCGGGTTCTCCTAGAAGAAGGTCCACTTTTCTCCTAAAACAAGGGCTACGCCCGCAATATCCGTCCGTGTTACGGTCCTGCCCTCGCTCCATCCGGAGGCTATGCGTGTCACTTGCGAGCGCGCCAAGCAGGGTCTGAACACCATCACCGTCACAGGCCTGAGGTTTCCATGTTGGCCTGGATGTGACAGCTGGCTGGGGAAGGAAACAAAAAGGAAGACCTTTGTTTGTCGGGGGGACACCCCAATGGGCTCACTCATGAAGGTTCCCTTACTTGGGAACCCTTGTTCCTCTGCGGATTGAAGTGGAAACCAAAAAAGAGTGTTCCCCGGTTCCAGAATTGTATTCGCCAACAGGCTCGCAGTCAAATGTTCGTGGCCTTTTCTGGGTGTTGGAAATTTGGATACCCTCCCACCAACTACCATGGAACCTGACTTTGGGGAATCCTAGTTTGGACCATTTTCGTTTTAAAGGGACCAGGACCCTATCAGATTCCATGTCAATTGGTGGGAGGGGAGTCTTGAGTATTTGATGTTTGGTAAATCAGCTATATTATTTCTTTCTTTCGAAGTGCGAGCAGAGTGAAGACGGGCTAACATCTACTAGCTCAAAGATCACTGTTTTGCCATGTTTGAATCATCCCATCATTTTCGTGTCAGTGTTCTTGACCGGGCCTGGCAATCATGAGCGCATTGCACGTGGATGAGAGCGCATCGTATGGGCAGCTGTTAGTGCCCTGCATGCTATATAAGAGCTACACACCAAAGAAACGGAGAAGCTGCTGTTGTCAATGGGGTACCTGCCATTCAAGATGAAGAACTAGCACTGCGCTGTAAATCTGTTGTGCGTGGTAGGTTGCAACCGAGCGCGACAGCAACGGCCGTCTGGGACGATTGTCTTTTGAGCAGCCTTTATGTGTTGTTTTGACAAGCGCCCCAAGCACTCTCAATTTACCTTCCGTGCTTGGCTCGACCAACTCACATGACTGCAGCACATGAGGGCTTACAGACTGCACGCCTTGCTGTTCCTTCAAATTCTACATCTTTTTGATCTTTGGCACATCGACCATGAGGTGTTCCTTTCATTTTTGGAAGATGCCAGACGTGACACAAGCAAACAACCACAATTTTGTGTCTCCCCTATTTGAAGAAACCCCAAGCCGCGGACTGCGAGTCTTTTGGCAACTGACTGGCTGGTGTCTTCCATATACCGGGTTCCATTCTGGGTACCTATTTTTGACCCACAGCCAAATAAGGGCAAGTCCTGTTCCTACCCCGAACGGCCCTCTTTGCCTTGGTTTAGAGGGACGCCCACCATCTCCCTATTTTGACACATACCCGAATAGCGACTCCTACAGTGGATGGACGACTCCCGCACCAGTTGATAGGTGGGGAAATTTATTATTTTTATGTATATATATGTTCCAGGCCGTGGACCCCCCCCCCTCCCCCCCCCCTCCCCCCCCCCCCCCCCCCCCCCCCCTGGGGGTGGGTGGGGTGGTGGGGGGGTGGGGTGGTGGGGTGGTTGGGTGGTTGGGGTGTGGTTCGGAGTTGGTTTAGGCTTGGTGGGTTGGTTTAGGGTTGGTTCAGGGTTGGTTCAGGGTTGGTTTGCGGTGGGTTTCGGGTGGGTTTGGGGTTTGGGTTGATTTAGGCTTAGGGTTGGGGTTAAGGAGGGGTTGCAGGGTGGTTTGGTTTAGGGTAGGATGTTGCGAGAGGTGCGGGGGTGTTGGTTCACGGGGTGAAAGGGGGAGTCTGGGACCGAAGCTGCAGGGCTCACACGGTACTGGACAGCATCCCCAGCATTGCCAGCATCATCCCCAAGATGCGGATGATGCGGGGGAGTGGGGGGACCATACCATTGGGGGGGGGGGGTACGTGGCCCAGGGACTGGTACATATATATATATATATATATGTATGCTCACCCCCCCCCCCCCCCATGAACTACATTTGGGGCATGTGTCTTTGATCCATCTGCTCATCTGCGTCTGAACTTGTCAAGTCTGCCAACACTACATTTGGGGCATGTGTCTTTGATCCATCTGCTCATCTGCGTCTGAACTTGTCAAGTCTGCCAACACCAACTTGTCCTTGTTCATCGGAGGTCTGTGTCTGCATCCACCAAGTGCCAAAGATAACACCAAATGCATCTGGATGAGGAAATGTTGAGGAAAAGCAAACGCGATGTAGATGAGCTGCTCGAGAAGTGGCAGGCCGATGTCGAGTAAAAAAGACTTGCCGGAGCGATGTTTTCAATTGATTCTGGACCCCGCAGCTGTTCAAAAAATGATGTTCTCGATGGCCTCGCTGCGCGCAGGGTGGGCGAGGACGCTCCCTGCCTTGCAGCCGCTCTGATGTATTCTGAGCAAGAAGTGAACAAGTCATGAGGGAGCAATGATGAAGCAGAGACGAAGCGATGAAGAAGTGATGAGGAGGTGAGGAAGTGATGAGGAAGTGATGAGGAAGTGATGAAGTAGTGACGATGTAATAAAGAAGTGATGAGGAAGTGATGAGGAAGTGATGCGGAAGTGATGAAGCAGTGACGAAGTAATGCAGAAGTGATGAGGAGGTGATGAGGAAGTGATGAGGAAGTGATGAGGAAGTGATGAAGTAGTGACGATGTAATTTTTCGAAGTGATGAGGAAGTAATGCAGAAGTGATACGAGGAAGTGACGAGGAAGTGACGAGGAAGTGACGAGGAAGTGATGAGGAAGTGACGAGGCTGTGACGAATGAGCCAGGCGTAAGGGACGAAGGATTGTTAAGAGAAGCAGCTTGAACTTGCCCACACACATTCGTGCATTGCAATAGAGTGCTAGGCCAAGAAATATGTGTAGCCTACAGCACTGCAAGGTGGCTCGAATGGATGGAGAAGCTTCCACATCAACTCACAGCATGGCTGCTATTCATTGGAACAGCTCAGAGTCCAAGGTAGTCTGTCAAAACTCTTGCGGCCCTGAGAACTCTCCATTCTGCAATGTAGATGAAGACATGTTTGTGGAGGGATGGCTTGTGGATCCACAGATTGTGGAAAGCATTAAGCCTGGAACAGGCGGGAAGCAACAAAAAGTTGCAACTCCCGCCTACGACCCCTTGTACGGCAGCTTCGTGGGTGACCAGGGCGCCTGGAGCACGGCCAAGATGTACTTCACAGTGCCTCCGAACGGAGTTGCGAAGCTTCACTTCGGGGCACACTTCCAGGCGCCGGGCCTGCCCAACCAGACAGCAGGAACGGTGGACGTCTATGGACCTGCTGTGGAGTGGTCTGCTCTATTAGCCAAAGGCTGCTGACACTGCAAGCTGGACTGCGAAAAGAACCGAGCGCGCTGCTGTACTGAGTCCAAGGGCACCTCCTCTTCAAATAGACTGACCAACGCACGACAAACCAAAAAAAAAAAACTCGAAGAAACCAAAGAAAACCAAAAAAACCTCGAGAAAACCAAAAAACCAAAGACTTTGCTGGTTTTGGAAGACTGCTTTGGTTTTTTGGTTTTCTCGAGGATTTTTTTGTTTTCTTTGGTTTGTTTTTTTGTTTTTTGAGCTTATGGAGTCCAAAAACAAAAACACATGTGTTTTTTTGGTTTGTGCACAGTGCTACCATAAAATACACTGTGTTTTTTGGTTTTTGGGCTCCATAAGCTCAAAAAACCAAAAACTCGAGGAAAACCAAAGAAAACCAAAAAAACCCGAGAACACCAAAAAACCAAAGCAGTCTTCCAAAACCAGCAAAGTCTTTGGTTTTGTGGTTTTTTGGTTTTCTCGAGGTTTTTTTTTGGTTTTCTTTGGTTTTCCTTGAGTTTTTTTTTTTGAGCTCATGGAGCCCAAAAACCAAAAAACACATTTTATGGTTTTGGTGGGTAAGCACTGTGCACAAACCAAAAAAACACATGTATTTTTTGGTTTTTTGGCTCTCAAAAAACCAAAAAAACTCGAGGCAAACCAAAGAAACAAAAAAACCCTCGAGAAAACCAAAAAACCAAAGCAGTCTTCCAAAACCAGCCAAAGTCTTTGGTTTTTTGTTTTTTTTGGTTTTGTCGAGTTTTTTTTTGTTTTCTTTGGTTTTCCTCGAGTTGTTTTTAGTTTTGTGAGCTTATGGAGCTCAAAAAACAAAAAACCATCAAACAATGGAGGTTTTTTACCACTCGGCCAAAAAAAACTTCAAAAACTCAGTGTTTTTTGCACTTTCTACTGCTGAGATGCAATGGGTTGAGGGCCGAAATCCGGCCGGAATTTTCTTGCAGTTGTACTTCCAAAACATGTAGAAAACACCGTAAATACCAGTGTTTTGTAAGGGTTATATAGACTGAGCAATGCACATGTAGTTCATGGGGGGGGGTGTGACCATATATATATATATATGTGAAGGATAAATATATAGAATAATATATATATATATATATCTATATATCCACGAGGTTTCATCCATCCCTGGTACGGTACGTGAATTTCGTCCGTCCACAATGGGTTTGGCGAGCGACCGGCGGAGGTAACGTGCTCCGGGACTACCTGACCGACCTCTTCCCGATCCTGGAGCTGGGAACAAGTGCCAAGATGCACCTCGGTGGTCAACCTTCAAGACGACTTCCCAGGAAATGTATGAAAGGCACAAGATCAGAGGTTGTATGCGAATTTAAATTTTGCAGGAAAGTACCTCGTGGTAAGCATACACGGGCTCCCCTCTGAAAAAGTGCAAGCTTCACCAAACCCTGGTCAGGGGGGTCTTCATCCCAAGCAAGCCGTCTCAGTGTGGGAAGCGAAGAGAGAGAGAGAGAGAGAGAGAGAGAGAGAGAGAGAGAGAGAGAGAGAGAGAGAGAGAGAGAGAGAGAGAGAGAGAGAGAGAATGAGAGAGAGAGAGAGGGAGAGAGAGAGAGAGAGAGAGAGAGAGAGAGAGAAGGAGAGAGAGAGAGAGAGGAGAGAGGGGTCTGCTGTTCGAGGCCTACCGTTTACTATTTGGGAGCTACAGATAGCTCTTGCTCGGATCCTAACTTTCGAATTGAGGCACCCCAGGATCATCGCACTTGTGCACTTTTTGCCATTGCCAGAGTTACTATAGGTGACGTACCAGCCGTTATTTACAGGGTTCCATTCATCCCGACTGGTGCAGGATTTTTTGTCCATCTTTCCAACCCTTGGTATGGCATGTCAGCCGCCAGTGTTCGCCTTTTTCCCAGGGTCTCCGTTCCGAGAGCCACGCGCTGGAATCCGGGATCCGAGATCCGAGGCTGTCCATTGTGCCGATGCTGGCGGGGGGCGGCATGTACGAGACGGGCGCAGGCAGGAACTTTCAGAGTTGGCCGTGCCTGCAAGAACACGGAGCTCTTGAGATGACCAGACCACGCTGTGGAGAAGGTGCTCTTGTCGTTTGCCAGGGAAAGTTGTGAAAGGGTCTTGGGAACCGCTCTGTGTAATGTACGGGTCAGTAGCTCTGGCCACCTCTTTGCGGTTTTGGACAACCTGAGGGTGCCTTCTAAGACTATAATGACCATGGCCCACAAGTTGGGAGACGCTCCGACAGATCTTCTTGTAGAATCTTGCAACGCATCTAAGCCGTTGTACTGCAATGCCTGAGGGTTGGGACTAAAGCCATGTGCGGGAGTGACGATTAAGCGACTTCTCTGACGCTCACATGTTGGTTGGCTCACTTCACTACTTAACTTATTCGGCTTTGGAAGGGCTGTACATGTGTAAGTGGTTTCGTCCTTGCTTCACTCTTCATGTAGGCAGTGACTTCACTTGTCTCCATACATTTCAATTCTTTCGATGTGGCTTTGTTTCGCAGAGCTCCAGCTCTCTTTGTTTCCCATTTGCGTGATTTTAATCTCCATTGGATAGGCCAATTGGTTGGAAATAGATCTAGGGGGTGGGTCATGGTCAACCATGTTTGTCTTCCGCCAGCCTGATTCTTCGTATGGTTTTCGGCGGTGAAAAGGATCGGATCCCTAGGTTCGGAATGGGAAGCTACCCCTAGAACAAAAGGGGGGTAGGAGCGACAAAACGCTCCTGATCTATTTGATAAGCCCAAGTTTTGGTCGAATCACCCTCCTGTCCACTAACACGGAACCTGACGTTTTCGGGGTCGCGGTTTGGACAATTTTCCGTTAAAGTCGACCCTCTGGTGGGTTCCATGTTGGGCAAGATCAGGCATAAAGGCACTGTAGACGGTCTTTTTGGGTGGTGAAATTAATTATGCAATTTATGCTAAAGGTATAAGCAATTCCTGGTTATGTATATTTCGATTGCACGAAAGTAAGGGGAATCTTTGAGTCAGACATCGCCTTGAGCGCCCTGTTGTACCTCCGAGCCAGGGGGCTCCGCCCCGAAGCACGTGCAGCAGTTCACCAAGGAGCGGGTTCCGAGTTGTTTTTAGTAACACCACTCTTTTGGTAAGGCCAAATTTGTGGTAACCTGGTAAGCAAAAGGTTGGACATTGTTTCGAATTTTGTGGCTTGCCGAGGGATGTTAGGACTTAAACTTTTGGCCTTCTAATGGGTTTTCCGAACTCAACCACTAAAAGTTAAACTTTTAGCAGGGGAGCAGACAGCAACGGAGCCAATTTTGTGGTAAACAAAAAGCTTGGACTGGTTTCGGCCAATCCGCTCAAGTGAGTTATAGGCAATGTAAAGGTAACATAGGAAACCATGGCGACAAGGACCCAGACGTGTGGGTTGATCAGGTTCCGAAAAGGGGATTTTCTGGTTTCCAGAGTACTCCCCTGATCAAGGTGGAATCCAAGAGCCATTATTCTTAGAGGAGTGCCCATTTTTGTTGAGCTCCCAAACCTCGGCGCAGTAACTTGCAGGTAGCTCCCCAGCCGTTGCCAAATTGTTGCCATCCTCAAACCCATCGCAACCTCACCCGCCTTCGCCAATTGCACCAAGTCGATGGGTCGGAGAAACTCAGGTCCCGAAACGTAGCACTGAATCAATTACTCGAAGAAGCACTGATTACTCAACGGTGTATTTTAGAAGCACCAAAACAGAGGGACCACTGTCAAGGGCGAAGCAAGAGGTGCTGTAACGCCAAGCACCGGAATGGCATCCAGAAACACGTTGCGAAGCATTACTCCGAGGAACATTGTTGTCCATGCGTGCAGCTGCGAAAACATTGCGCCTGTCACGTGCCAAGCTATTGCACTATTGCACTCTTTGCAAGATGGCGTTGCACGTATTCCAGAGTTCAATATTTGAGCCTCCAGATTGCTTTCGGTCTTTGGGCAAGACATGTACCCTAGGACACCAGATTGAAAGTAGATGGCACAAATCCCTTGATGTGCGCAAGTAAAGGGGATGAACAAACCAAAATGGGAGAATTGTGCCATTTACTTTCACCCAGCTGTGCATGCTTCTGTAAATTCAGGACAATTTCTGGATTTTACCTAGCAAATCCACTGAAAGTGATACAGCAGTACTGGGTATGGCCAAGGGTGCTACTTCTCCGACCACGCTGAAGTCGCGTGAGACACGGCCTTGAAGGATTCGCGAACAAATCAATAGCTCAGACAGCCTTAAGTGCAGATTTTGATTACTCCCCTGCAAATTTACCTGGAACCCAAAAAGCTGTGAATTGCTGTTTTCTGGGTTGCTTCCGGAAGGGAAGTAATCAAGTGGTCCCCCAGAACAAGAAAAGGAAAACCAGAGCCAGCTCCTTTTTGGTGACCCCCGTTCTGAGTTCCATGTCAATTTGTAGAGGGATTGGTTTCCGGTAAGCATTGGATGGGAAGCCATCCCGTCCTGCAGGAGGGCCACCTGCGATGGGACTCCCTAGGCACGATTGGGGAACCCGGTTGGATTCGTCAGAGCGGATTTTCTTTGGCCCCGTCTTTGTTTGCTCGGGACCCCCTTTTGTCGGTGGTTTGAAAGGGAAACCAATTGAAAAACGGCAACCAACCAAAAAACCGTTGCGCCTTGTTCGGGGATCCGAATCCTAAACGACCCACTCAGATTTCCGTTGTGTTTGGTCGACTGAAAAACGGGCTTCCGAATCCAACCAAGGGTTCCAAGTCTTTTTGTATCGCTGGGGAACTGGGTTGAAGGAAGCGAAGTCCGTTGCCGACACGCCCAGATGGGCATATAACAAAATAGGGGGATTCCCAATATGTGTCATTTTAGTTGGGTTTCCCTTTAAACCAACCCCAACATGTACCAGTACAACACAAAGACAAGATCCCACCAAAACAAATCATGCAATCATCTGCTGGCGGAGAGCGATTGTGGATCGTTTGATGGGTACCCTGGGTAGTGTCAAAATGAGACACCTCCCCAAATTGTTGTTTCATGTTCCTTTTCAAACCTGTCTGCAGAAGCGTCCAGGACAAGACCTGCCCCCAAGGGCCCTAGGCTTGATTTCCAAGTCGACACAAAAGCGTTGTTCTTTCAACGGCTGGCTCTTTTCCCGTGTTTGATTTGCGGTTTGTGGAAACAGGGAAGTTACCACAAGACCCACAAGTTGCCTGCCTGCCTTGCTCAGGAGAGTATCTGGCGCTCAGCGAGTCCATCCAGGAGAGAACTCATTTGAGGGGTTGTTCCAAACTTGAAGCGGGTTTGTCTCCAAATAAGGCACCCTCCCAAAATTTTATGGGGGTGTTCCTTTGGTCGTTCTTAGACCTTCCCCCCAAAAAAAAGAAAGAAAAGAAAAGAACAAAAAGAGAAAGAAAGAAACACAGAAAGAAAGAAAGAAAGAAAGAAAGAAAGAAAGAAAGAAAGAAAGAAAGAAAGAAAGAAAGAAAGAAAGAAAGAAAGAAAGAAGGAAGGAAGGAAGGAAGGAAGGAAAGAAAGAAAGAAAGAAAGAAAGAAGGGTACCAACTCCAAAGAACAAGTCATGCAATGGGATTTCGACTGTGACCTGCTCATCAAAGAAGATCCAGGCAACACAAGTGGCCGCTTGGAATCCGGGAAGAGAACGGGGCTCCTTGCAAGATGCAATGTGGCCCCCCGAGGGAAAAGCCACGAAGCTACTGCCACAAAGCAGTCTGGTTTATCGAAGATGGTTTTCACTACCCCAACATCACTACTCAAACCACTTGACCCGGGGGGTTCATGGGATACGCAGCTACTATACAGTACATCCGCCACACAAAGGGTATACATCCACTTTTTCCTGGAAGTGGCAACCCTGAAAGACACACGGGGCCTAAAACAAACATCATTTGCCAAAAAAGACAGGTACCCTTTGTTCCATGGAAATCCATTGGAGGTCCGGGGTGTGTGTTGCGGGAAAAAAACTGGGCCAAGGCCCCCGCCAATGTCTGTCTCACTTTCCCCATTGGACAGGCTCCACCCAAGAGTCCCTGCCATATTGCACGTAAACCAACCATACTCAAACAAAACATTACTGTGCGTGTTTTTGTAAATTAGAGGCTGTTCTCTTGTTTCCCTGACTCGCAATATTTAGGGCATGCAAACCCCATCAGGGTAAGCTTCACAGACCAAGACTACCACAGGCTTTGCTCAAAATAGAAACTAGACATTGGAACAGGTACCCCCAAAAACAAATGGAACCTGCACAGGGGTCCCCTGAAGGACAAGTTGAAGGAAAACTGTCTGCTAGGAACGGGCAGGTTCTCTGTTTGCTTTTGGGACGGGTGCCCCATGGAAAACCATGGGGCATCCGGGCATCGGACTCGTTCGTAGGACTTGGCGCGGGAGACCAACAACACGGCGGCCGGCACCTTGGGCGCTGCGCTGGACAAAGCCGTGGGCACCTTTCTGCGCCTTGCATCGAATAGGCTGGTTCTGCGACCAGGGCCTGAAGGAGGGGCGTGGGGAATGGGGGTTCTAATCTTGGCATAGGGATCGGCGCCAGGAATCCGCATGAGATGTGGAAAGGGCCAAAGTTGAAGACGTGGCCTGGTTTGACGTGAAATGCCTCATTTGGCCTTTGGTGCCTGAGTTGTTTGGCCTTATTTGAGGCTTCGTGGCTCATCCCCCAACCCTTGGGTTCTTGGCTTGTTTTATCGGTCTCTGTGTCCTGGAGTCTGTGAACCTGGATTTTCAGCATTGCGGTCGACGGAGAAGATCGAAACCATCATGAGACATCTTGATGGGTTGCTCTTGTCGTCGCGGCAATTTGTCCAATCAAGCCCAAAGGTTCCGACTTGGGAGGTTTGAACCCGCTGGGCGAACAAGTTTCGAGTCTACCTTTAGGGCTCCTGCCACAGGATGATCAGAGCCCTCATGGGCTTCCCTTCAGGTGCGCCAGACAAGGGAGAACCATGTCCAGCCTGCCGTTTCGTTTTTTCTTGAATGGGAGTGACTGGAAGGAGACGGTTTTTTGACAAGGGTTCCCCTGTTGGATGTCATCTACATTCAATATACAGGTTCACGAAATACAGCACACTGAAGATTTGGTTGGTCGGGCACCTGTCTTTCATCTCCTTTGGCCCTTGGCTTGGTTATGCTTGTATTGGATATGATTTCTGGTTCGCGACCCAGATTGTTTCCTTTCTTTGGACGCGGGTTCCCTTTACTTTTACCGCTCCGTGCACCGGCCTCGCATGTCCACCACGCGGGAGGGAGGGAGGGAGGGAGGGAGGGAGGGAGGGAGGGAAGCCTTCCCCGAGCCAGTCCTAATGGCGCGCACGCTCGCTCTCATCCATCCATCTATCCACCCACCCATCCCCCCTCCCTCCCTTCCTCCCTGCCTCCCTGCCCCAACGGGTGCCTGTTTTCCATTGGCCACGGTTTGCTGGTGCTTCCAGCAAGCTGTGTCAATAACAAATGAGCCACTTTTAGAACCCGGGTAGATGAAGATTAGTCAACCATAAGTGGGTGCAGCCGCTTTTTTAATTCTTTCCAAGGTTCTGGGTAGACCATTTCGCTATTCATCGGTTTTGATTAAGACCCAAATCAGCCAGACAGTCGCTGAGGAGCGCCAACAAGAACCCTTCGAGAAAGGTCAAGGCGGGCGCGAGAACGCCGCGGGCGGGCGGAGTAGTTGTTGTTTTTGTTGTTTTCTTTTTAGCTGGGCAGACATGCCAACCTATGACATTCAGTCTGCCATGGATGTTACCGAGGCAGACTTGACTTGGGATGTCCTATGCAGGGGCTGTGTTGGCACCAAGTATTTGTTGTTTTGTATTGCCCACCTTTGTCACAGCCAGTCAGGTCAACATTACCAGTCCATGGTCAGGTTGAGATACGTCAGGGGATTCACGTTCCCATGCCCTCTTGGGGGGAGGGTTCTTGATTTTGCCCACTATGTTTCAGGGCAAAAAACGTGTGCTTTCCCGGAGACGCCGGAAGAAACCATATTATGGGACCTAAAAGGCAAAGCTGAGCATCAGGGGCTTTTGGAGGTTTTAAGGTTCCATGCGACTTTGGGGAGTCTGGTTTCATAGCATTTTGGGGGCGGACCCATCCAGTTTCCTTTTGGTTTCCATTGATCCAAAAGGGCCCCCCATTTTGAGACAGACCCGTATCCATTGAGATTCTGAAAGAATGACAATGCCCCATCAAATAGCTGTCAGAACAAGCACACGCCAACCGTTCAGGCTTGTTGTGGGCTCGCAGATCATGGGTAACATGCTTTGCTTTTGCTACCAACCAGCACGCATTGCTTGCAAAACAAGTGAACATGCTGAAGTGCGGCCTTGTGTTGTGTGTGTGTGTGACCGTACAAGTAAATAAATATTTATTATTTGTATTAGTATTAGCATTAGCATAATAATAATAATAATAATAATAATTATTATTATTATTGTTATTATTGTTATTATTATGTTTATTATTATTATTATCATTATTATTATTATTATTATTATTGTTATTGTTATTATTATTATGTATTATTATTATTTATTATTGTTATTAGTATTATTATTATTATTATTATTATTATTATTATTATTATTATTATTATTATTATTATTATATTATTATTATTATTATTATTATTATTATTATTATTATTATTATTATTATTATTATTAGTATTATTATTATTATATTATTATTATTATTATTATTATTATTATTATTATTATTATTATTATTATTGTTATTATTATTATTGCTAATATTATTATTATTGTTTTTTATTATTATTATTGTTATTGTTATTGTTATTATTAGTACATATATGTATATATATATATATATATATCTATATACACATCCATCCGGTGCCACTCGCGTTGTGCAGGAGATCGACAACAGGGGTAGCCACTACTGGGTTGCCCGGTACTGGGCCGAGGAGCTTGCCAAGCAGGACTGACAGGGAGCTGGGAGGTTTGCACTTTTCCATTTTGGATTCGTATCCTAACCCGAGTCGAATCGCTTGCCTCCGAACATTCTTTTTTTTTCAACCTTGGACTTGTTTGTATTTGTGGACCCCCCCCCAAAAAAAAAAACACGAAAGATAATGAACCATGGGACACAAATTCCTTTTGGTTTCCCTTTACCAACCAAAAGCAGAGACGTCCCCAGAAGACGAGACACCCCCATCGCGAGGACAAGACGGCGGACTTGAAGAAAACCTTTGAGGCGGTCTCCAATGAACCTCGGTGGGGAGAAAAAGTCCGGGGATGTCTCGGCTTGGAACCCCCAGAAGGGTCTGCCTTCAGGAGGGAGGGGCTCCTCCCTTCCCTCCCTCCCTCCCTCCCTCCCCTCCCCTCCCCTCCCCTCCCCTCCCCTCCCCTCCCCTCCCCTCCCCTCCCCTCCCCTCCCCTCCCCTCCCCTCAGCGCCATGAGCTCAAAAGTAGGGGAACCCCAAATTGGATGGTTTCTAGGGACACAAACAAATGAGACCAACCTAGAGGAGTATCTCTCTTTTTGAGACGTGGCTGAAAACGAGACTCCGCAACCTACTGGGTGAAAATAGATGGCACACAACAATGTAGATTTTGGCTGAGTTCTCACCTTTGCTTACCCAAATAAGTTGTGCAACATCTGCTTTCACTCTGGCGTCTGCTGATTTGAACCGCGGTTCCAAGTTCAGCGGCCTCCTTCCTCAAGGCTTCCGGGCAAACCAACCGCAAAGCACCCAGTGCCGGTTGTTCCCCGCAGAAACGAAGGTTTTGCATTCGCAGCGACTTAATTCAAGTGGGGCGCGTAAAGGTTGCATCCTGCTGGCGGCTTTCCACATTTTCGGGTCCCAGAAATTGATGCAACTCCCACCTGTTGCATCCGGGCGGGTTGAAGATATTTGGCTCTCAGGGCCTAGCGTCCACAGTGCATTGAGGAAACTGACCTTGGGCTCTTGGCCCAAGGATCAACAAACAGTTCACCTTTTGCAGGGGCTGCAAGTCTGGCCAAGATTGGTGGAAGATTCCAGACCGACATTGGAGCTTATATTTTGCTGAAAATGCGGTGTTTCTCAAAATAGGGGACCCCTAAAACAGGTTCCCGTCAACTGCCCCCAAGAGGGTCCACGTGATTGCTTGCCATGGTGGCCACCCTTGCCATTCAAGATGACCAAGATCATGATCCTGACTCGGAGTTTCATCGGAGGGCCCGCTCTGGAGTTTGAACCCAACCAAACAACTTGGATCCCGCCGCAAGGAGACCACCCGCAGGCGATCCTGAGGGATACAGTGTGACATGCTGAGCATTTGTAGCTTTCCAAGACATCCCAAATGAGACCGAATGTTTGCCTTCGAGCCAACCCGGCCAGGCATCCCGGTGCTTCACGCACACTTCCTGCAGACAGATAGATTCAGAAATGCTCTTCCGAAAATTTGCAGGTCCATCGCCCCCAAACATTTATCAAAACTTTCATCAGTCCGTGTTCTAAGTAATTGTGTGACTGTGCGTTTGTCTCAATATGCGTGAGCCCCCAGCACCACGCGGAGAGTCCCGCATTTTCTGATTATTAGCTCTAGTCCCGACTGGGGAACTGGAATTTTAGACCAGCGGTTTCCGAGAAGCAGACCCGCATCAAGCTCAGGAGCTGCAGAAGTCCGAGGAGACCATCTTGAAGGAGCATAGCTCAGCCGGTCTCAGGTTGAAAAAGACAGGAGATGGCTATTGGAACAGGGGCTTGGACATCTATCAGCTATCATTGTTACCATCATTACCATCGTTGCCATCATCATGATCATCATCGTCGTCATCAGCAACGCCTGAACCCCCTCAAGGGTCAAGCCAAAACAACTTTTTTGAGGAACCCTTCCTTCGGGACCCTGCTGGACGATCGTGATTGGATCCTGATCAGACGAAGGCGCCCGGGCAACCCTCAAGGGTTGTCGGTTTGGCGTGGTTTTGACTCTTTCTTGACCAAGCGCGAATCACTTCCTCTTGTGAAGTTGATTTACATTTTACTTTGCTTGGTACTCGGCTTTTTGTTGGCAGAGTGAGGACGTGTTTGAAAGGTCAAATCGGCTCTGCTGCGTGACCGCAACGCATCAAGTTTGGAGCTGGACGAAACACTGCGTCTATATAGCTTGATTCAAATGATGCTTACGTCAATCCTCAAGTGCGTCACGATCGAAATGCGGTTGTTGTTGCATGTATGAGTGAAGTCAGGGCACAGCCCCAACAAGAAAGCAGGCTAATCGTTGCCCATTTGATTCTTTGTCATTTGTTTGCAGGGGTGCCTAAATGTCCGTTTGTGTGGATTTAAGCATCGTCTTTTAGCTCCATTAGTTTCGTAGACCCCCCTCCAACAGCTTTGGAGTATAAGTCTGTGGATCGCGAATCGTGGTGTGCACTGATGAGGAATTGTGGAACGGATTTCCTATGGATGTGTCTCGAGTGGATGTGTTGAATTTCTGGTGGATGTTTCTCCCGCGGAAGGGAATTCTGTAGATTCCATACAAAAAGAAGACGGAAAGGTGAGCCTATCTATATAATTACCTATCTATCTATCTATCTAACTATCTAACGCACTAACTAACCTATCTATCTTATTTATCTACTTGTCTATCTGTCTATCTATCGCTCTTTTGCAACATCAGGACCTCATTGAGTGCCAGGGCTCGTCGGTGGACATCGGCGGCTACTACCGGGTGGACAAGGCCAAGGCTGACAAGGTGCCGCGGTGGGGTGGGTGGGTGGGACAGAATAACGGGGCGTGGAGCGGGACGGGGCGGGTGGATGGGCGAGTGTTTATTTTTTTTGCCTGGGTGCCAACTTCGGAAAAGGACAAACTTGGGTTTGTGTTTTGTTTTCGCTGCTTTGTTTGGGGGTCATATATTGACACATACTCTAACGGTTGTAGGACCACTTTCTGCCATGCTACAAGTAGTCATGGGAATCGATCACTTTGGTATCATGGAAAGAGGGCTATTTTCGAACAACCGTAGCTTGTGGGGGCAGACAATTCGGCTGAGTGGAAATCTCTATCTTTGGAACCCTTGGACTGAGGCTGGCCGGTTTCTTTTGAGGGAAGCCAACCAACAAAAGGGCTTTGAAGGGTGAAACCAACTGGACTAGAAGAAGTATAAACCTCTGGGATGATTGCGGAATCCTGAGCGATCTGGATCGAGTAGCGAGCTGTTTGTTTCAAGGGCATTTTCATGTATTCTGTGTGCGGGAGGTTTGGAGGTTGTCTACCACTCTCCATACCTCCAACACCCATACCTGACCATGCCCTCGATGTTTCATTTGCGCCCTCGGTGACGAGACGGTATTTTCCGAGTCGGGGTGCGTGGTGCAAGATGGTCGATTTGAAGTTGCCATAGTCTGTGGTATTCAAGGAATCCCCCGTGACAAACCAGTCAGGGATGAGAACTTTGGCATCACAGAAAGACTTGGGTATGTGTTTTTTGAGGTACGGCTTTCTACGCAGGATCCATTCAGCAGCAAAGGTCTGACACACTCTCCTGTGATATGCATGCATGAGCCCAAGTTGGGTTCGTCTTCTTTTGTCTCGGGCATTTGGAGGTCCGGGCACTTCGTTCCATGTGTTCCCGACAGGCCATGAACCCCAGCGAGACCTTCAACAAGATCATCCTGCAGTTGGCCAGCCCCGACGCCAGATGCTAGAGCCACTTGGGCCAGGCTTTGGGCTCAACATGCACTGGCGCCCCTGATGCCAGCTATTTAATGACTTTTGTAGGGGGCATGGGGTTGGGTGCACCGAGAGTCTTTTGCTTTTTCTTTCGAAGGAACGCCAAAAGAGAAGCTTCAATCTGTGGGTTTTTAATGAGACACTCCACTTCAAGCTGAAACACGCGGATTCCGAAGCACCGTTTGCCCGTGCCCCTTTGAGCCCCCCTGTAAAACAACAGTTTTCAAGTTGGAGCGATTGTTTGAAGATATCTTGCTAACATGGACGTGAAACCACCTGTGACGCACCCAGATGCATGATGTCATGGTAGCAACTCATGAATGAACATAAGGTGAGTCTTTCTTGAGGCTACCCTTTTTGGGGTTAGAGGGAAATTTGGGGGACCCCTATTTTGAAACCCCACATCGGGTGAGTTTTTCTTTGCAGGCACCTAAGGGGCATGGGGGAATGCGGGAATGGGGGAATGGGGGAATGGGGGAATGGGGGAATGGGTGCGTCACAGCTGTGATGAAGTCTAACTCTTCTGGGGCGGTTGGTGGGGCTCCTTGCTTTGGGGTGCGCTAAACATCACCTTTCATTCTTTAATGAAAGGGGAGAACCCCTGTTGGTATGCGGTGAGAATCTGAGTGCCGTCCATGGAGGGCAGGGAATCCCAGTGTTTGAGAATATCGCTACAAACCGAGTGACTCGTGTAAGAAAAAAACCGGCATGCAGGGATGCATTCAGCTTACTTGGTGTTTATTTGCCGGCCAATCTTTGACAGCGCCACCAGAGATGATTGTGTGGTAAGGTCACTTTGGGGAATGCGTGCTCGGTTTCAGAAGGGAGGGAACAAGTCCTAGGTTGGTAGCAAACACCCACCAGATCTGTCGCAGTCCACACGGGTTTGGGGATTGACTTCAAAGATACAGAGGGGACCAAATGTTTTTGCAACATGTGGCTACCCTCAGCAGGCAGTATCATTTTGACACTTTCGGTGCAAGCATGAAGCGTTGTGTTTGTCGCGTGTGACAACTGCAAGGGTTCTACTTTCCGCGAAGAAACCTGAGGTGCAACACATCACACCAGTGATTTGGTGAACTTCCCTTGCCAGTTATCAATGGGAACGGTTTCCTTGTGTTGGCCACCAATTACCTGAGGACATCAGAGCAAAAGTAGATTTCACAATTCTCTTGATGTGGGGATGAGCTAGCCAAGCGCGGGAATTGTTGCATCTACTTTCACCTGACAAAGTCCTAAGCAACTGACATGGTCAACATTCGAGAAACAAAAAAAGCTGATTTGAAAAAGCATTGATTTAGTGAGAAGCACCTTGGGACACACTGCCTGTCGACATTTGGCCAAGATTCCTGGATTGAGTCTGGCAGCCTCAGCTTAGGTTTTGCCGGCATTTTCTCGATCCCTGAGGCAGCATGTGCCTCATGATTTAACGTTCCACAGGGCGAGGTGGCGCCCGTTGAGATTGATAAAAAGGCGGGACTCAAAGGATTCTGGGCAAAAAACCTGTGACCTCAGAATCGTTTCTTTCCAAAATCAAAGCAATCTATTGCTTTGAATCCCAGCGGCACTAAGGGGGACAACTGGTTTGATTCCCTTGGGCTCCCTTCATGAGGAACACATCTATGTGCCAAGGTCGCACAAACGCTGCGAAAGCTAAAGCAGACCCCTTGTTCTTGCGGTTTGTTTCGGAAGGCAGGCAGTCAGGCAGTCAACTGGAAACCAACCGCTGAGCGTCTTCCCTTTCTCCCACTCAACAAAGCACGCCCAGTGCAACTCTCTGCGGGCGGTGTGTATGTCTTGATCTGTCAAACCACACGCGGGTAGGTTGAGCTTTGGCAAATCAGCCCATGGTGATTCATCTCTATTGTTCGTCACGGGACCGCAAGCAGGTTCTAACAAGCAGACTCCGATCGCCTGCACAATCATGTGTGTAGCATTCAGAAGGAACCCATTTGTAAACGCCCCTTCAACGGGTCACCCTTCAGTTAGATCTGCAGCCTGAAGAGAAACGAGAAGAATACGCTTAGCATGTTACCATTGCGGAGCGAAGACGGAAAAATTAATTGAAAAATACCAAATGAAAGCTTGACCGCCCACAGCTTGCAGACAGTTAGGGAAGGCAAATACGAGTTCTCGGGCTGTTTGCCACGTTTCGCCTGCGCAGTTCCACTGTCCCAGCACTTGGCTGGGTTCACTTTTGCCTGGACTCAGTCGCATCCAACCCAGCGTGATCAGCTCTTCTGAGCCGTTTGTAGCGCTTGCATTTTGGCAAATGCACAGCTTTTTGAGGGCTAGGCCAGATGCGTGATGGGCCAACATGGGGCTGCGCTGAGTCCGGACGCTTGCGAAGTTGCGTCAAGCCTCGACCGGCACAAGTTGTGCATGGTCCAATCGTTTCGGCACAACTAATCAGTTCTTGTAGAAAAGAAGTGCCGCGTGGAAGTGTGCGAAGATGTGAAGCTTCCAAACGCAATGCCGCGTTAGTGCGAAGGTCAACGGAATGCAGGCAGGTGGCCATCATTTTTACTTGACAGTATTAAACCCTCAGCATGCTTCCAGCGAACAAATACTCACATTCCGTTCAAACATCGGCAACCAACATTCTGCATCAGCAGCAACGACGGGTGCAGAAAACTATGCCCCGGGTTAGGAATTTCTTTTCAAGGCTGGGCAGGGTTGTAGGACTGAGACATTGGGTTCCACCGTGATACCAGGGGACCTCTTGTTAAAATGGAGAATGATTCATTTGGAAGGCCTTCCACTGGTATGACAGAAGTGATTGCAGTTCCGACCGCTCTCTACGGGAGAGGGGGGGGAGTACTGTATCATCCCAACTAACCAAAGGGCACTTCCTTCTCAGATTCCTTGAGTGCCCTTTGCTCTTCTATTATTATTATTATTGTTATATTTTTGTTATCATCATTATTATTTCTTTCTTTTGGGGAGGTGGGCGTCGGGGGGGGGGAGGTTGTCGTTCCCAAGCTCACGGAGCTTCGAAGCTTGGGGGCATGGGGGTACCTCAGGGTTGGCCATTTCCCGCGTTGCGGGTCCCTAGAGGTTGGAAGGCACACCGAGTTGTGTGATTGCCGGTCTATTCAACCCCCCCCCCGCCCGCAATATGAAAAACGGTCCGAACCCAAGCTGACTCGGTCGGACGATCATAGATACAGAATGGCCATGGCATCCAAGCTTTATGTTGGACAAACTCTTTCTGATGAGTCCTCGTAGCTTTTGTGTTTGGGCCGTGCTTTAGCATGCTTGATGCCACGTTCAAGGGCAAATGTTGTGTACCTTTCTTGGAAATCCATATCCCCTTTTAACTATATTCTGTAGAATGATATGTCGACTATACATGGGTTATATAGCTTGACACAAGCCAGATACATCTCCCTAGGAGACCTTCGACTAAACAAAGTCAGCCTAGCAAGGGCTTGTTGACATTCGAGTACAACTCATATCCATTTTGAATCAATCAAGTGGTTTCTCTAGCGGATGATTGCCGGTCGTCATTTCCAAATTTGCGGAAAGATTTGGCCTACTGAGCACAGGCAGGCCATTTGGTACCTTCGGATCGTCGGGCTCTTGTGTGTTACTCCAGTTGGACGACCCCTGCAAATGCTTGTGTTCCTTTTTCTTGTAACACCGTCCAGATGGTTCCCCCTGTTTAACAACCCGCTTTTTTTGATCCCCGTGGCTGCTGCGCTTTGGGCAGGCTCTCTCGCCCCCCAGTTTGTTAAACAGTGAGAAGGCACAAGTCCCCCCCCCCTTCCCCCTCCCACACATTGGCGTTTACATAAGATAACATAGACGTCAGAAAACAAACGGGACACACGAACGGGTCCCCATCAAAGTTTACACCCATCGCTGGTCCAACTCCTCTTTGGTGTTGTTGTTTTGGGGCAATCATCATTTGATAAACTGTTTGGGCTACACTTCCCCACACCGTTGCCATTTCTGAGGGTTAACCCATAAGTCGAAGCCCTTTTGGTTGTCTCACGGGTAGAGGGATCTACTTGCACAAAGCAAACTCGACCTTTCATCCTGTTAGTTTCACCCGTTTTGGTCCATTTTTCGTGGCCCCAAAAGTCGATGGCTTTTAATTTCTGGGTCCCAGGGTTTCCTCGAGCCCTCAGATTTCCCTTTGAAGGGACGCTCCAAAAGTGGAAAGCGATCGTTTCAATGGGCTTCCACCGGTCAATTGATCAACTTTTGAGGAAATCCAGTGACCCCTGGTGGAAAAAGTATGACTAAGTCCCGCGAGTCGCGTCCGATGGAACCCAAACTTCTCCCAAAACACGGCCAAAGGACTTGCCTGGGCTGTGGTGTCCTCTTTTTCTTCAAACAAATTGAAATTGTCAGGTACTCTTTCAGTCTGTTTCACAGCAAGAGTGAGTCCAGCCCCAGCGATTACAACCATGGTTGCCCATTCCAGTTGTGAGTTGTGGGTTGCTACCAAGAGCTCACCTGAGCCACAATCAAAACCCGGGTAATTGGAGCCTAGGGGCAATCCCAACCCGAAATGGTGCAAGCTGTCTTAATTCTCATTCCGGGATTACGACCATTTTAGATCGGTTTTGGCTGTGCCTCGCTGGAACCCAGGGGCTGAGCCGTGCCGAGGCCTTGGCTGCCTTTGAAGTCGCCCTGTCAGCGCTCTCGCCGCTGCCGGACTTGAGGCGAACCGTGAGCTGGGCAAAGGCGGGCGGGAAGACGGGGACAAAAGGCGGGTATTGACCTTTTGGATGTGGCCCTGACCCAGAACCCCTAGAAAAACAGACCCATAGGTGTCCTTTTTGGCTGTTTTGGTAAAAAAATAGATGGCCCTGGTTTACCTGATGGTTTAATCATCTACCAGGGCCATCTATTTGCCCTAAAAGGACACTTAGACCCCTAAAGAGGCTGGTCGAACCTTTTTGAATGCAAGGACACTTTTTTCTTACCCATATAAGCCCTTTTTACACCCGCCACAAAAAACACTGAACAAAAGAAGGAGGCAAGGGATGATTCAGCCATAGTGGATGAAGAACCCTTTGTAAAGCCCAACACGGATGGTTATTTATTCAGAAGCGCAATTCAGGGACCCTCAAAGAAGACACGCTACAACCCCCCCCCCCTCCGTGGATTTCCCTTTACCTGAAGAACAGCTTGCTCTCAATCAAACACCAGGCGTCAGGGCCGCTGATGACAAGCATGCCTGTCTTAGATTTGCAAAAGGTGATAAGGACCGGCCTGGAATCTTCACATTTTCAGAGGCTTGGCTTTCTCAGACCTGCTTGGGCCCTCTTTTGCCCCATGCCCACCGGCAGAAGAATTCACGCATTCTTTCCCAGAGCATTGGCAGTCACGACGATTGTTTGAGGCATCCCGCCCACCAAGTCAACTGTGTACATTCCCTACAAAGCAAAGATATCGCAGTGCGGGAGGGATTGTGCACTGCCCGTCACAGGTTATTTGGCCGCTGAGATTACCCCCAGACCTCCAGTACCCATTTTTCCTGTTTAAAGGGTTCCCCTTTCAACTTTACCAACAAAACGGTGCATTGCCATTTTATGTTGATTTTGTTGATAACGCTGGATTTGGTGGATGGATTTGGGGATGTGTTTTGAATTTACCACAACTCCCTATGCATCATTTCTGGGATTTGGTTGGATCTCCTTTGATGCAGTCGGGAGTTTTGCTGAACGAAAGGATCACAACCTATGCAGTCCATTCGCCCTTAAGGTTGTGACCCTATAGGCAATGACACCGAAAACAAGCACATCCCTTGTGTTTCCTTCAAGGGAGTCCCACAATGGTTCATGCCCACCACCCGGGAGGTCATTCCCTATCCGGCAAGTTATTTGTTTACGATCTAGATACGATTTTGGTCCGTTTGACCTTGATGTTTTGGCTGGGCCGGTTTTACGATTTGTTTCCACCGCACCTTTGAAGAGCAAATTGGCGAGTCCCGGGAAGTCGTAGGCCGAGATCGTAAATAAACCTTAAACAATCGTCACTGTTGCGACCTTTTTTTTTTGTGCATGTTGTTTACGTTAAAAAAAAAGCGGCCCCAGACTTGAGCCGAATTATTTTGCGTTTTTGGAGGGAGGGGGGCTTAATGTGCAAAACAACTGTAACTCAGTCATAAAGGCTGAGGAATTCCTAGTGACATAGTACATGTGAATAGTAAAATAGTCGTACTGAAACCTAATCAGCACAAAGGCCGGTCACAACCCTAAGGTGTTTTGCCCCCTTCACCTGACCAGCGGATTTACGCTGTTACAAGCAAGACCATGCCCACGCCATTACTGGAGTTGGGGCGCTGAGGGTTTGGTTCAGACCTCGAATGTTCGAGAGGCTCAGCTGCCAAATGGATGCAAATGACGCATGCAAATCCACTGGAGGTGGAGGTCTGGGTGCTTTTTCAAGGGTTATGGCTCAAGCCGCAGCGCAATCTAAATCGAGCTTGTTGAAGATTTGTAGGGACTTTCGAAATAGTAAATTGGCGTGGATTTCTGCCCTCATGCCTGGCAATGGGCTTTGGGTAGCCTCTACCAGGTTTGTATGGGTATCGTGGGAGAATTTTCAAGATGGGGCCTTTCCCTTCAAACCCAAAGACTATGTGATACCACAGGCTCCATGGTCTTCAGACCATTGAGCAAGAATCCCATTAAAGACCGCGAGCCACTCAGTTTATCCCAGATTCACCCACATCATTCGTGGGGGGGCTGCAAAGACCAATTCTTTGGCTGACATATGAAGGTCTGGAAAGAGTTGCTGCTCTCGTTTAGGGCTCTGGTGGCACCTCAAGCCAGTACAGTCAGTCAACTTAGGCGCGTAGGTGTGTCTTTTTCTGGAGACTCCCCGAAACGGCCGGTTTTACCTCGGCTTCCCCTTAAAGCCGCAAAGAAAGGGTACCCTAAACAAGGGCACCCCAAATGTTGGGCTCGAATTGGGTTGGATGCGCTTTTTGTGGATTTCACCTCTTCTTCCCCCTGCAGGTTCTTTCTTCAGTGCTCTTTTAGTACTCTTTTGATACCCTACGGGTGGATCCACCAGGCCCAGTCGCTGCTGCTGCGCATCGACGCCTGGCCCGGCATTTCCCTCGCCTTTTGTTGGGGGGGGGGGGAAAAAGAACGTCC